>SNQJ01S0185392.1:2117-18738 GCA_010110895.2 Picea sitchensis | reverse complement strand
TTTAGTCATTTGTTATTAATGAAATGAAGTCTTATTTCCACTGCATCTCTGTGTTTATGTGTATTTTTGTATTTCATTGTGTTCCTACATAAATCCAGATCAAATACCCTTTTAAAGAACCAATGATTTCTCTCAAACCATAGCTCCAATTGGAAAATGATCGGCATTGAACTCTATTGGGCCCATTATGAACAAAACCCATGTCTTGGATTTTCTAGATTCATCCTCATCTTCGTACAATATTCCACACAAATTTGTCTCTCCTTATCTGCCACGTTTTTCACTGAAAATGGTTAACCACGAGCTGGAACTCACATGTGTCATTTGGAGGTTGGAACCTTGACTGCTGCAACTATTGCTACATAAAATCACTCATCAAATGATCATCAGAAAAATCATGCATAATATTTTTTAATTCATTAAAAATGAAGGAAGAATAATCATTATTAACCACTAAAGCATAACAGGAATAATATGTCATTTTATGAGCAATTGTAGCAAATGTATGACAAATGGAATGATAAATGAATGATAATAGGATGGAGAAGGGATGGAATGGATGTCTATAGATGATGAAAATATGGACAAATATGTGACCCAACACCATGGTCGGTGACGATGGCTTGAGGGACACCAAACCTAGTGATGATATGATTGAATATGAACAACGCTATAGTTTTCCCAGTGTTATCAAATGTAGGCATCACCTCATCCCACTTAGTGAAATAATCCACATCTACAATAATGTATCCATTCCCCCCAGACGAGTGAGGGTTACATGTCATGAAATCAATTCCCCATTTAGAAAATGGACCAACATAAACTATAGGATAACAAGGAGCAGGATGCGAGTGAATATTATTATTATACGTTTGACAAGCGTGGTATTTCTAAACTGCAATAATGCAATCCTTAAATAGAGAAGGCTAGAAATAGCCAGCTTGGAGGATCTTTTGGGTAGTGTCATACCTAGAGATATGACCGCCACATGCTCCAGAATGACAATCATTTAACGCTTTCTCAGCTTCATTATAGGTTAAACATCGTCGAAATACAAAATCAATGCCACGACGGTAAAGGGTATCACCAAGGATAATATATTGACAGGTTTGACACCTAATACGACAACGATCTTCACGAGATATATCAGGCCGAAAAGTTTGGTTTTTGAGATAAATGATGATGTATCCATACCATACATCGTCAGAACTGATCAGAAAGAGAGATTCATCAAGAAAAGAATCTTTTGCCACATTTTCTGTATCAGCGGAGGGAAGGTCACAAATCAACTCACCAAAGACCAAAGATTTCTTTGACTTGGCTTTCTCAAATTCCAAATCAAACTCTTGAAGAATCACTATCCATTTGGAGTATTTTCCCCCCATCAACTATTGTGTAAGAATATGTTGCATAAGGTTGCAATTAGAAATAATCGTGGTTTTGTGCAATAAGATATAGTGACGAAAACATTGGGAAACTTGAATAGCTACCAAGGACAATTTCTCCACATGCATGTATTTTATTTCAGAAATCGTAAGACTTCAACTTAAATAGTAAATGACATGTTCATCATATGAATAATCCTCTTGGACTAGAACCATGGCGATGGTATAATCTGAAGTGGCCAAATATAAGAAATAATATCGAGTATAATTGGGGGGGTATAATAGTGGTGTGCGGGTTAATGCAAGTTTCAAAGCATTGAAGGCCTTGTTGGCAGTGTCGTCCCAGACAAAATCCTGACCCTTTTTAAGAAGTCGAGTGAAACCTTTCGTTAGTTGGGCATAATTGGGAATGAATCATCATAGAAATTTTTCCTTCCCTTGCAAACTTTGGAGTTGGCATAAGGTAGAGGGAGGAGGCAGGTTGATAATGGCCTCAACCTTCAACAGATCCACCTAGATCCCATGTTTGGAAACAATAAATCCTATAACTTGTCCAGAATCCACACAAAAAACACATTTGTGTGGATTCAATCGTATCCGGTAATGTCGACATCGGAGGAAAATAGATCGTAAGCATGCCAGATGATCTTGACGATGCATGGAATGCACTGGTAAATCATCAAGGTAAGGTTGTAGAATGTGCTTAATATCATGAAAAGAAAAAGACATAGTGCGTTGAAAAGTAGAACCAACATTCTTGATACTGAAAGGGATTTTACAGTACGTGAAGGTCCCCCAAGGGAAAATAAAGGCATTTTTACGCTAATCCACGAGTAGAATGTTGATTTGATTATAGCTGGAAAATCCATCCATCAGAGAGAAGATTTTACTCCCAGCACAATCATCAACGATCTGGTCTAAAAAAGGGATTGGATAATTATCTTTAGGAAAATCCTTGTTAATATCCCTATAATCGACACAAACACGGATTGTTCCTTGTTTCTTCGTGACTAGAACAAGATTGGACACCCAATCAGTCAATGCTACAGGGTAGACAAAACCATCTTTAAGAAGTTTCTCAACTTCGAGTTTGATCACAATGGATTTTCATGGATGAACTGGGTGAAGTCGTTGTCGAACGATCTTAGCTTTAGGGTATGTCTTAATTTCATGTACAATGATATCTGGACCAATTCCAAGAATCTCTTCATAACTCCATGCAAAAACGTCACAAAACTCTTAGAGAAGGGCCTTGTAAGTTTGGATCTCATCAGGAGAACATGAGGCACCTATATGAACATTTTCCACATTTTTAGACTTAATTGAAATATCTAGAGGGATGGTGGGTGAAATATTTCCTAATTTTCCTTCATACAAAACATCACACATTGGTTTATAAACTGGGGGGAAATTAATGACTATAGACGGATTTGAAATCTGTCGGTAACTCTTGATAGTCTTCGGTTCTAGGAAGAGTATAGAACGATGATGCACATCATCCCATGGTGTGTCTTCCACAAACATAAAAGCCATGATTGTTTCATTAGTGTGGAATATCGTGTAAAATGGATCAGGAGACTTATCAAAGAGAGAATGAGGAGAAGGATTTTGCAATTGAATATCTTGATAGGCCAATTCCACTGGACTTAAAGGCATTTGGTTGCCATAACAAAGACATTATTCCAAGTTAGGGGCTATCCAAGGGTCATACGACTGAGGTATTTTGTGGACAGTGGTTGAAATAATGTTAATAGAAGTGACAAGAGGAGGAGGAACATCGGGTGGTGAGATGGGGAAAGTACCCATTAACAAGGAATATTTTAAAAGACCCACACTGACATTCTCATAACCAGGTGGTGTCTTCACTATGAAAGGAACATTACTAGTGCGTGAATTAGAACTAAAAAAGGAGAGTTGATCTACCATAACAAATTTGCCTTGGTGAGGGAAACGTATCACATGGAAAAGAGTAGAAACAACTGCTTGCATAACATCGATCCAACTATGGCCAAGTAAGAGGTTGTAATCGAGAGGTGCGTCAAACAATTCAACCTCATCAGTAACCGCTTTTCCTTCTAATGCAATAGATAATGCAGGAAGAACACCATAAGGTTTAAAACCTATACCATTAAAATATTTTAATGTCTTGTGTGACTCGGTAAGGGCAGGAGAGCCAATGGCTTTACAACAACTGACAGACATGACGCAAGTTGAAGCTCCTTCATCAACAATTGTTCGACAAATATTCTTGTTTTCCACAATTACTTGTATTTGAAAATCTAATTGATGAGGGAGTCTTGGAATGTGATCTTCCAAGTCAAAAATTATCAAATTCATATGAGTAGGATCGATTCCACCAACAACCTTTAACAATGCTTTGCGTTGAGTAGGAAAACCTTGAAGGACTTCGAGAGCCGACATCGTAGAAGGTTCTTGTGCAAGATCTTCTACAATACTGTAGTTTTGAGCTGCACGTGCATGTGGGTTAAATGATGACTTATGAAAAAATCCCTTAGGAGGTATATGGATATCTATATCAGGAATAGGTCATTCAAGATGAAGAGGACCATTGGGAGATGGAGCCGATGGAGGAGGTTGAGCCAACAAAGGAGGTGGATCATCAACTTTCTCTTTAGAAGGAGAATAATATTTGGTTCGAGTAGCGACTGGAACTTCATTTTTCTTGGAGTCACAAGTACACATAAGCACATAAGAGTTGGTAGAGGGAGAAAGTTGGTCATGAATAACCAGTTGGGCCTACTTTTGAGAAGGAAAAGGTTGTGACAAAATGATAGGCATAGGGGGAGTCCCGGTTCCTTGGAGGAACTTAGTAACTTCTGCACGTCTCGGAAAATCTTTCGTGTAATGGTCCTTGCCATAGATAAGACAAGGATAATGAGGTTTTCTCTTTTCTTTATCATCAACAGGTTGAGTTTTGGGTTTATCTAGTTGTTCATTATTAGTTTTATCCTCTTTATTCTTACCCTTCCCTTTCTTTTTATTTTGATATTTACTGGTAGTCGTAGACTGAACCGTATTCACCTTAAAGGTTTTACCAGGAGAGGGAGTAGGAGGAGTAACATTTTGTACACTAGTAGTAGTATATTTGGGATTGGAATGATTGACGTTCTTTGACTAAGTTTCAACATGAAAGGTTCCAATCACACCATCAACAACATGAGATGCAATTGGAAGAGTTGGAGTTGGAATTGTAGACGGGTGAGGAGAATTAGGGATCAAGTCATATAATGTGCCCATTTGAGAATAAATGTGATCCAAGTATTGAGCAAGAATAATCGCTTGTTCTTCAGTGACGACACATCCCATGGAAACATCACAGGCTATAGGACCGATGAGTGATTTTGTGAACCACTCAACCAACAATTGATCAAGAAGGGTAACTTTTATTAATCATCGTCTCATCCTCCACTCATGAATATGATTAGAGATGTGGGTAGAAGAGGATTGTTTAAATGAACTTAAAATTTTCGTTCATGTCTCATATTGTATTGTAAGTTGGTAATGTGTCAAGAGTGCCATGGCTAAGGTGTTGAAATCATTAAAGAAACCTCTAGGAAATTCGATGTACCATTTGGTAGCCGAACCCATTAGAGTGCGTTGGAAAAGTTGTAGTCGTATGGAATCATCCATCAAGGAGTTGGATGAACACCAAAGATGAAAATTCATGACATGATTGTTTGGATATTCTCTTGGTTGACCGTCAAAATTTGGAATTTTCAAAGGTAGTTTAGCAGGTATAACCGGCCAAAAAGGAGAGTGTAGGATAGGATCGTTCAAAATTCGAGACAAATCCAGTAAATCCAAAGTAGCTAGAAACAACAATTGTCTGTTAATTGGAGGAAACTAGTAGTTTTGAGGAGGTAATCCCATAGGTATACTAGTAGGACCATAAGTTGTTTTTACATAGTTAGAGGATCCAGTTAAATTCGGTTGAGAAGGATTTTGAGTCAAGTAGCCAACATTTGTTTGTTGATTTGTCATGTGTTGGCATAGGGGCAGACCCAGGGTTCAACGCTTTCAACAATGCACCAGCAAAACCCTAACTACTAGCCCATTCAACAACACCTACGAAGTAGATGAAGTATCACCCGAGGTAGAGGCAGGGGGGGTTGCAGGACTCAAGTGTCTGCAACCTAGCTGGGACACAGATCTATGATTACAATACCTTAACACAACACTTAGGCAACAACATGCATTAGATATAGATTTCCATTCACATCACAGAATAAACCCTTATTATAGAACAACATAGTATTAATCCAGATCTAGTATATCTAATCATTCAACACATAGCATCGGAGTAGATCTAACATTCCTTCACATAATAAGTACTTAACATTCATAGATCTACCTATCATATATCAATATCAATGCATTAAGCAAGTAAACACATTAACAATATTGCACAAATCACATCAACACATTATATACGTGGTTCACCCCAGTGTGGGGCTATGCCCACCAACTCTTCTACTTCTTTATTAGCTTCTTCTAATATTCTTACATGCACAGAGCCTCAAGGCCTACTCCGCATAGGAAAGGAGATCTGTGCACACCTCGCCAGATCCTCCTTCCCTAAGTTAGGTCAAAGCAAAAATCCCTCTTACAATCAAGAATAGATCCTTCTTACAATCACTTTCACTTAGCTCTGCAAGTCTCAACAGTATGCACAAAAAATTCACAACTATATGCACTTGGCAAAATCATACTCTAACAATCACATAGATCGAACTTGCACTTAGCACACACAAGCCTACTTCTTACATCACTCAACCTCTTATTTATACATTACAAAGGGGCCCAAACATGGGTAAACCCATGGGCCAACATACCATACCCGTTACATAAACCCAAAACCCCAAAATCTCGTAAAATAGGGCTTGATCTTGTGATCTATGCTTCACCTGGGCGCTCTCTCTTCGACCAGCCTGTTGAAGTCCCAAAATGGTCAAACACGACCAATGTTTCCACAAACTTGGTTGAGGGCCAATAGGCCCCCAACACTCACCTGTGACTCATCCTGAGTCACTCTGATCTGGGCAATTCTACTTCAAAGGCCTTGAGCTTCGATCGAGCTACCTTGACTTGCTGCTTCGCCAGAGCTTCCTTCTCGAAAAACTCCTAAATGACTGTCTCGGTGATAGGTCGTTCCAAGTGTTATTCTATGGTGGTGACCACTTGTTCCAGCTATGCACCTTGTCCCTCGATCTCCTCAAAAAGTGTGCATAATTCATCATGTACCGGCTGGAGTCTCTGGGTCACTTCCATGACTCTACTTTGGATAGCATTGACCTATTGTTGAATTGCATGTTGCTCCTATGATCATTTAATATTCTCAACAACCATAAGCTGCTTCAGCTATGCCTGCACTGTCAATGCTTGCTGCTTGGCCTCCTAGAGTTGTGCTTCTAGTGTTCTCAGTTATGGGTCCTCTGCAAGGCACTCGTAGGTCTGTTCACTTTGGTTACTAAGTTGCTTTCATTCTGTAGCCAGTGCCCTAATTCTTTCTACTGTGCTCCTGAAATTTTCTTCCCTTTGATCTCACACTTCCTGTGAAGTGCTCAGTACTACTTGCAATTCCAGTTCTACTACTATTGCTTGGAGCTGATGAATGGCCTCAACGAGCTTCCCTACTTGGATTTCAGTTGTCTCTTCTTCCATTGGTTTCAATCCCAGCACGGGATGAAGTTCCCAAGTGACTGTTTCTCTAACTCCAATCTACTCTGCGAGCAATTGATCTTTCTCTCGCTCGATCTGCTCTCTGTCCTCTTCAAACTTTGCTTGGAGGTCATCTTTCTCTTGCTTGGCAACCTGACTTTTCTCTAGGGACTCCTCCTTTGCTTTCTTCAAGGTCTTTGTGGCCTACTCTTTTTCCTCGTGTACTCGATGAAGGTGAGCCTCTCTCGCATATGCTAATCTATGGAGTTGGGAAGGATCATCTCCTACTTTTACACCCCCTACTGACAATGGCCCAGTAAACACTGCGCGGCTTGAATAGAGAGCCTTCTGTACCCCTTTGAGCTCCACCTCGATCCTCTCATACATTGTCTCCTGTTTGGCTTCATTTCGCTGTAAAATGTCCTCCGAGGTGTCTGATATAGCTGTGATGATGAGGTCAATGTCATTGACCGTGAGCAGATTCTACGACTTAGGTCTGTTCCCACATCTCTTCTTTCTAGCTGAGGGTTTCTATGGGGAAACCTTTCTTTTCTTGGAAATAAGGGGGTCCTTAGGTGGTGTCACTTCACCCTTTTCCTTCTTGTCTTCTTCCCCTTCATCCTCTTCTTTGTCTACTTTGTCCTCTCCTTCAGGTGACTCCAACAGAGTTTCCTCTTATGCGCTGTGTATTTCCTGCACTTCTTCCTTCTTTTTATTTTTTCTTACGCTACTTGGTCCATCATATTCTTCCTGGGTGACTATGGGAATTTAGATGATATCGGGGTCGGAAAGTTCTGTCTGTTCAACTAGTACAAGGAATTTTGTAGGCCATTCCTTGGTGATTTCGATACAGACACAATAGTAAGCCACAAGGTCTCCTTATCCTGGTGTAGGCCATTCCTGACGAGCTTTCCTACTATCAGCTGACAAGCTAGGCACACTGTGCCATTTTGGATGGAGGATACCTTTTAGCCCCACTTCCCCTTCTCTACATCGCCATAGGTGTCTTTTATTCGTTGCACCAGGGCGCGATCTGTAGCCTTCCTTTGGTAAAACTCCTGAGGGTCAGGTCCTTGCATGCTCAATCCCGTGATCAGGTGGATCAACGCCGGATCTATAGTGATGCGCCTACTCAGCCACAGGTAACCTACATGGTAGCATGATAGGAGGAGTTTAACGCATGTGTTAACCTCCAAATGTCTGTCAAAGTGTGGTATCTTCATCAAGTTAAGGATTGTTGATCTTGCGATGTCCATGGTCCATGGTTGGGGAACTATCCTTGGCTTCTTCCCCAGTGTATTTGTCAATTACTTATCTGACGTGAGCATTCCATAATTCTTGTGGTCTCCTAAGTTGAAATCGCTGATCTTTAGCGTCAAAATCTACCCCAACTATGGCCCAACTGCACGTATCCCCTTCGGGAGGTACGCAGTGATCAATGTATATTCAAAGTCTCTCAGGACATTATCATGATTAACCGCACCATCCAGAGGTGCGATATAGTTGGGCAAGACTGATGGGATGAGATTCGCATTCTCAAGGTCATCGCGATGTTTTCTTCATTTATCTGTCGCGGTTCGGGATGGCCTAGGTCAATGTGCAGTCGACGGGGATGCTTCCAATCTGTGCATCGATGAGACCTGTACTCCTATAGACATGACCTTCTCGGCCATAAGGTTAATTAGAATCTCCTTTACAGAATTCTCTACTACGTTGAATTTGTCCTACATACACACTCGTAATCAGATATCTCGGACAGGTGGACAAACATTCAAGGAAATCGAATCGACAACAAGGTTTCAATAAGCATAGCACAATAGCAATCAGGTCTCTATGGGATTGGATAATCGCAATTTTCAAAAGTGTCCTCGGTGGGACATGTGATAGACTAAATAGAGAATGTAGTAATGGATTCCCCCAATGGGTAGGAGTCCTCAATCAATACGGTTCCAACCGTTATGGCGTGGTCCCAACGGTCCAAGGGAGATCTTTCAAGAAATAACTGTGTTTCTAGCCGTTCTAGAGCATCGTTCTAATGGTCAGGATGCCTCCAATGGTCATATTTCTTCACCGTGATGAAGTACCATTCTGCGTGGTCCTTCTATTCTGGCGAGGTTCAAATTCTGCAAGCCTTCCTTCTGCAAAGTCCAGTCTAGAACCTCCTGCAATTTTTCTAGATTTTCTTTCTTCTTACTGAGTTTTCTTTCTTTCTTTCCTGTGATCTATGTCTCTAGATTCTTCTTTCCATTCTTGTTCTTATTGTTTCTTATCATAGTAAATTCACGCTGCTAAAGGTATTCCACAGGGTTCAAAGGTAATACTTCTTCTCTTACTGTTTCTGGAGTAGGTGCTCTTATCTCCTGCAAGGATAGGTTCCTTAAGCTTTCTTGTGTTCTTTCAACTTCGACAGCTAGGTCTCTGGTCCTCAGTTGCTTCGACTGGTCCTCATGTGATTCTATTAAGCATGATATTCTTCGAGTCATGAAATCCCTTAATTCTTTCTTTTTCTATTCTATATCTTCTTCCTCTGCTTTCCTTCTGAATTGATCTTTCTCGATCCAAGTCTTTCCTAACAAAAGTGAAAAAGGAGCACCATTCTCAACAAACTTAATGACCTCAAATTCTTCTTCTGTTGATGTTCCATGAGAACTCATAGGTACATGAGTAAGTCTTCCACATAGGGTTATCATATTTCCTTTGAAAAAACCTATTCTTCACAATGAAGGTATCATAGCAAGTTTTCCCAAAATTTCTCAAGTGCGTTCTATCATAATATTCACCCGTGTTTCCTCATCCAGAACACAATCTATGTCGAAGTATCCTATTCTCATCCCTATTTGCTTTTTGTTTTCCAAGATCTCCAATAAACTGTCATATCTGTGATCGTTCAGTGTTTCTTTCATATGTAATAGTATAGTCTCTTATTCTTTCTGGTTCTTTATCATATCCTTAGCTTCTTGACCTTCTTCATGGTTTTTTTGTCTCATGTTCATTTTTTCAACTTTGGCAATCATTCTTGGGCAATCCAAAACCTCATGACCAACAAATTTACAACAAAGACAAATAGGTCCTGTACCAGGGCATGCCCTAGCAAGATGTCCTGGTCTTCTACAATTATAACAAAGAGTCAATCCTCTCTTTCTCTTAAATGATCCCCAGGCTTTCCTGTACTGCGCACTGGGATCATAGTGATGTACCCGCAATTTTTTTTGTCTAGGATCCTGCATCCACTTGTTAGTCCAAAAATTCTTTCTATGCATAGGAATAACATATCTTTCACTATCAGATATATTCATATCAAATCTTCTTTCTTCTATCTGTGCCCTAGTTTTTAGACTAGGACAAAATATATCAAACATACCTAGATCCATTCTTTCAAAAAAAATTTCCACTTATCTTACCTTTCTTAGAGCATAAAGATTAAAGATCTTACCTCTTTTCTTCAGATCTAATTCCTTTCTTAGCACAGAGCTTCACAAGTCAAGTAGACTACTGCACACTACAACGACAGATCTACGCACAAAGCTTTCTCTTTTTCTCAGTTCCCAACAATCACAGTTTCAGGTCCCAATAATGGAATCATTTGTTGGCACAGGGAAAGACCTAGGGTTCAACGCTTTCAACAATGCACCAACAAAACCCTAACTACCGGCCCTTTCGAAAACACCTGCAAATCAGATGAAGTCTCACTCGAGGTAGAGGCAGTGGGGGTTGCAGGACTCAAGTGTCTGCAACTTAGCTGGGACATAGATCTGTGATTACAATACCTTAACACAACACTTAGCCAACAACATGCATTAGATCTAGATTTCCATTCACACTGCAGAATAAACCCTTATTATAGAACAACGCAATATTAATCCAGATATATTATATCTAATCATTCAACACATAGCATCGGAGCAGATCTAACATTCCTTCACATAATAAGTGCTCAACATTCATATATCTACCTATCATATATTAAGATCAATGTACTAAGCAAGTAAACACACTAACAATACTGCGCAAAGCAGATCAACACAGGATATACGTGGTTCACCCCAGTGTGGGGCTACGTCCACCAACTCTTCTTCTTCTTTATTCGCTTCTTCTAATCTTCTTACATGCACAGAGCCTCAAGGCCCACTCCACATAGGACAGGATATCTATGCGCACCTTGCCAGATCCTCCTTCCCCAAGTTATGTCAAAGCACAAATCCTTCTTACAATCACTAGCACTTAGCTCTGCAAGTCTCAACAGTATGCACAAATCATGCAAAACTATATGCACTTGGAAAAATCATACTCTAACGATCACATAGATCGAACTTGCACTTAACACACACAGACCTACTTCTTACATCATGCAACCTCGTATTTATACATTACAAAGGGGCCTAAACATGGGTAAACCCATGGGCCGACATCCCATACCCGTTACATAAACCCAAAACCCAAAAATCCCATAAGATAGGGTGAGATCCTGCCTGCGATCTATGCTTCACCTGGGCACTCCCTCTTCGACCAACCTGTTGAAGTCCCAAAATGGTCAAACATGACCAATGTTTCCACAAACTTGGTCAAGGGCCAATAGCATGCCACCTTGTAAATTAGCATAATATTGGGAAACTTGACCCCAGGTAGGATTTACAGTGCTTGGATAAGGATATTCAAGATTAGAGGGTACAAAATAATTTGATTGAGGATTTTCCCCCCCAGGCAGTTGTTGATTGCCTTGAAAAGGAAAATTCCAAGGTTGGGTTTGTAATCCAGGCGTATACTTCCCATAAAATGGGTTGTGACCCCCAACTTGAGGTTGACCTCCAACAGAAAGTTGATAACCATAAGTAACAAAATGACTTGTTCCTCCAAGTAAATTGGAGGGCCAGGATGATTCGATCCTCCAAGCGTTGGAGGAAGACTAGGTCCCTCGGGTAAAACTTGAGATAGAGTAGGAACAAAACTGTTAGCATCTTTATACCCAGATGGAATAAAAAGACTAGGTCCTCCAGATGGACCCTGGGTAGGATTAGGAATAGAACTACTATGAGAATTATACCCAAGTGGAAGTGATGGATTCGATCTAAGCGGAAGTGGTGTTCCAATAGGAGCTTGAATAGTTCCCAAACTTCCAGTAGAAAAAGACGCAACTTGTGGGACTGTGGTAGAGCTAGTGAATTGAAGAGGAAGGATAGTATGTGTACCAACCAACAATGGTTCTGAAGCTGTAACAAAATTACTTTTTGTGCCATTAAAATGATTCATAGGTACTGTATAAGCAGTCGAAGTAACGGGTACATGTGATGATGCAGGTTGGTTTGGACTCATACCTAGTCTATCAAAAATATCATGTCCCGAGAGAGTCCTCCAAAAAGAACATAATGGGACTGAACTAAGATTAAAAATTCCAAAAGTGTGAACCGAGGTTCTAAATGATTCACTATGAAATGGTGGATCATCCACACTAGACTCTATGAAAGGTCCCGAAGGTATTCTAGTATAGTCTTCAACAACAACGTCTCCCGATGAGTGTATTCAGATGAAAGCAGGGTATTTAATAACATTCAACAACGAATTTATAGGGAGTGATGATTCAACCAATGGAGTAGAAATCTTGATCTCATAGGATACATCGGTATTGATTGCTCCTTCAGGGGAAGGACCCTCTGGTGAATCAGGAAGCAAGGGGGCGTATTCTTTTGGTTCTTTCGGAGGAAATCCTTGCATCCTATGTGAATGACGAGGGCCAATGTTGGCCACACCGAATAAAGAGTGAAAAAGATCTATGACCAACTAGATAAAACTAACAACACTTCACTAATAAAATCTAGATATCAAGCATACAAACAAACCTTCTTATTTCGAAATCACTACTTGGTGATGAAATCCAACGTTGTGAGATCAAGAAAAGAAGGGGTTGGGGTAAAGCGGGTAGAAATGTTACGTTGACTACCTACTTAATGGACTTACACCCTAGTGCAAGCTCCCACACATCATCATGGGTATACCCTCTACGGATCCAGAGTGAGTTTGGCCAACATCGATTCCATGTATCGTGAAGACTTTCCCCTCCACAGTTGCCTAGTGTAAAGAATCTAAAGAGATAGGCTACTAAGGTTACCAATTACGACAATGATGCCCGGGGAAGTAGTCGACTATCCTATATACATGCAAGGGTAGGGTATCTAAGCCCAAAATCTCCTCGAGAAGTTCCACACAATATTTTCTTCTCAAGTGACCCACAATAATACGCACATTCACTACATTAGGACCAACAAATCAGGGTGAGTAACTCTGCTGGCCTTAATGCGACCTCATGATTGAACCTTGTGTTAGAAGGGCTTCCCAGGACAAAATGTAGCAAGTGGATTTAACTCTCCCTATCACAAGATACTATTGTGTGTTTTGATGCTTTGGAGAGTATTCCTCACAACCTATTCCAAAGCACTATCCCTAGCTAATGCTGGTGTATAAGAGTTCTAGAAAATAAAAGTTACTAGATAAATTTTAAAATTACGCTTAGTTTTAATGGTTGTTGTTTAACTCATAAAGGAAACAGAGATGAAACTGATGAAGTGATTAACCTTGACTCAACAATATGCAAAGAGATATTAGATGCAATTATTTCGTTCGATGAACTCTAATTACATAAGAGAGAAGGTTTTCTTTTTCGGAATACAACAAGTTGAAAAATACAAATCTTATCAAATTTGAACAATCTTGATGTCAAACAATCAAATGTATTGAATTTTCCAATTTTCTCTTTTAAAAAAAAACTTGAATGCAAAAATTTTCTTGTAAACACTACGAAGAGAAAGACAATTTTCAATTCTTTTTCTTTTCAAGTAAAAACAAAGATCTGAATCAAGAAAAAATGACAGAGTTGTTCAAGAAAATGAATGCACTCACAACACAATTTCCCAAACTTAACTCATAAGGCAACCAAAAATATAAAAACAAGAAAACTTATTGGTTTAATGGAAACACGAATTGTTTTCTAATCAACAACAATCCAAAACTCAAAAAAGATCATTAACAAGTCAATTGACAAGTACTCAAGGATGAAACCCAAAGATTATAACCTTGCAACGATAAGTCAAAGATAAAACTTTTGAATCTTATGAAAAATACTCTTAACACTTGAGAAATGATAAAATTTAGTTTAAAAATTGCAAACCAAGTTGTGAATAATCATCCAACGGACCAAAAATTCATTCCAAGAAATGATCACAAATCTGGGCAAAGAGGAAAAAATGACTGTCACTCAAAACATTTCTTCAGGAATCTTCAAAGGAATCATAAGGACATAGTGCGACAATCAAGGATTGTCACAGGGAGTGAAAAATACACAATGTGACATCGTCGCATTGGTTTTCACAGCAGGGTGCGACTATGACTGAAAATGAAGGAAAAATTAACAGAGGACATGATTTCCAAATGAAATTTCAAGACGAGGGAGTCAACATGGATCAGCCAATGACTCAGAGAATGAAAAATCAACCAAAAGAAGGCAAGCCAAAAGAAAAAAAGAAGAAAAAACCAAAAGATGACAATCCCCAGTGGAGTCGCCAATTTTTTTACTGGACAAATCAGTAAGCACAGACACAAATTGATCTCCCTGGTATCCCAGTTCCCCCTCATGTCTCGTTACAATGGGACATGTGGGGGCTGGAAAGGAGGCCTTTCTAGCCTAGGTTGGACCACCCCTTGTCCAATCTAGTTGAAAAACCTAGCTTGGAATAGTTGGTTCAACTCTTGTGGATCTGCATCAAAATGTATCGAAAACCTTGACCTTCTAGGGCCCCTGTTCCAATTTCCTCTTCCCCTGTTATTCCAACCATGGATTCCTCTGTTGAAGAAGTTCATTCTTGTATGTAGTGTTGATTAGCAACTAGTTTCTTCAACAAACCATACATGACATCTCTTTAAATATGAAACAAAGTTTGGCTCGACAACACATCGGACTCATGCAATCCAATCCATAAAAATCATTTAATTCTTGTCAATGAGCAGGGGGTGAATAAGGGTTCTCAGATATATGAGGGATTGTATTGAGCGAAAAGTGGTAAAATGAAGAGGGGTAGATCATGATTACTGCTCAACAATTTATCAAACAATCAACTGTGTTGTAATAACAAAACATATCAACTGTAACTCATCTATGTGCCATCCTTCAACTTCTATAATGCAGATTTTCATTTAATTGTAAATTAAGTTTAAGAATAGGGCGTGAGTAGTGAATTTGGGAATGTGAGGGGATTTGTAATGCATGGAAAAGTGAGAAAATGGCAGGGAAATAATGAATACTGTTCATAAAACAAATCAAGTAAAACATAACTCTATACTAAAATAAATACAAAAAATACCAACACAATATCAATAATCACTATCTATCAAACTGTTCGTTGTTCTAGCATTTAAATTTCTCAAAGCATCTTAATTAGAACAGTTTGTGCAATCATACTCAGAATCGAAACAACTTTCCTGTCAATAGTCCTGTTAAGAAAATGATTGGTCTTTAATTTCTTTTTTTTCCTTTTAAGAATTTAAATAAAACACACAACAACATTGCTACACCTCTGCATCACTATAAAAATAACATCCACTATCTACCAATTCACAATCGACAAATTAAAACATAAGCACAGGTCCATTTCCAAATACGAACAGACTTCCAAACATGCCCAATTACACACTTTCCTCATCATATCAACCGATAAGTTTTTGCAATGGAACCACAGTCAGCATAAAACCTGATCCTCATCGTTGTCGATGTAATCATTTATAATATGCACGATGATTCACCAATATATGCACAGTGAATATAACCAAATACACAGTCACCATTTTCATAATTTTCTATCACCCCAATCGAGCCTAGCGAAACACACAGGTGTTTCCAATTTGGAATTAAGACCTCACTGTAAGACAAGAGGAGTGGAAACATAACGGCAGGATAATATCCCTCGACTGTAAATTACTCATTCCCAATTGTAATTCTCCAACCAATTTAATCATATAACAACGAGGTAAGGACTTGACAAAAAAAATCCATAACCCCTCCACTTGATAAACCCATATTTAACAACCAAGAAGATGCCCGAAGGGAGCAAAACAATTGTAGATTTAAAATCGGGCTCTGTCACAACGAATAAGAGGAGACAATCGAGAGCACGTTCATTCAACAATAGCACAAAGAATTGGAGGTCCTTAGGGACATATCGACCACAGGAAAAACCCTTTCGATACAGACACAATAGTAAGCCACAGGGTCTCCTTATAACTCCCATTCTGGGCAATGGAACAACAATTAGCCACAAAGGAAGACAACGATAGGTAGGGTAGAAAAACTAATGCACATATTTCATTTTACATTTGCAGAAGAGAGGTGAAGGTCAACTGAACAGTGACAGTTACTAAGTGTTAGCGATATTTCTCGTTAAGAGGGATAGAATGCAAAAGAAAGGGTTAAAAACCCACTTGTCCTAAGTTGTATGCGCAAATGCGTCCGGGTTAAACGAGAATCATTTCTGGACGGTCCAGATCCGCGTGCCCGGATCAACGACGTGCGTTGG
>SNQJ01S0185391.1:22331-33403 GCA_010110895.2 Picea sitchensis | reverse complement strand
GAAAATAATTGGGAAGGATATCTGGGAGGTCGTTGAAGAATCCCTCTCCTCCAAATCCATCCTGAAGGTCTTAAATGTTATGTTTTGTTGACCAAAATTTGGTCACTTATATGTTCCCGCTCTTGTATTAATAAAAAAAAAACTGATATCAAAAGAAGCCAATTTTTGAACTCTTACAAGTTCATTGCATAGCCCTCGGTCTCAACATCGCCATGCATTCCCCAGAATTGGAATTCGAGTCTCTATGACCAAGATATGCATAATTTTGTCGATAAGTCCAACGGAAATATTACAAGAAATATGAAGAATTTTTCTAAGTGTCATGTTCTTCTCTCTTGTCCTCTCCCTTCACCTCTCTTCATTATCCTTTCATTCTATACTTAGTCATTTTTCTCATTGCTTCATCACTCCCATTTTCTCTTTACTATTTTCCACACTTAGCCATTTGTTTTTCCTTATTCTCCTTCCATACTTAGTTATTTCCACGTTCACATTCATTTTCCCTTTTTCTTTATTTTCCCATTTCTTTTTATTTTCCTTTCTGTTTTCATTATTTCATTTTCCATTTCTCTTTCTTATTTTCCTTTTCCCTTTTTCATTTCCCAAATTTTACGTAATTCTTTTTATTTCCCATATTTTTTTTTTCCATATTTCTTTCCATTTTTCATGTAATCCATTATATATCTTCAAACACTTAGTCAATTTCATAAGTTACGTCAGGTTCGGGTTCAAACTCATGGACTCATATTTGATGTTCACTACCCTCACAATGCACCTTTGACTTCTTCCACCCTCATAATGCACCTACACTTAGAATTTTCACAACTCTTTTTACTACCCTTTACTATGTAGATATTCCAACACTAAGTCAATTTTGGATTTTCATACTTGCAGACATTCAAAGAATCACATACTCATATTCAATGTTCATATTATATACTTTATAAGTTTGCTAATGTATGCATGCCAATTCTCCACACATAGAATTTTTCACAACTTTTTACCATTAATTATCGCCCTACCAACCTCTGTGTTCAATTAACCCCGCATATTCTCCATATTATTTTAATAATATGTGATACCCCATGACTTGAACTTTTAATTATTATTTTTATTTTATAATTTTAAGTATTTTCCAAAAGACAATTTTGTCTATTGACCAAATCAAAAATGTAAAACCTTATTATTTTATGAAAATAAACACATGTGGAAAAAGGGAAACACGTTGAAGTAGTTGCTAAAGAAGGAGTTAGGAATCCAAAGGGGTTGGCCAAGTAGCAACAAACTGAGACAAGCTGTGGAGTTAACTCAACTTCAAAAATACACATTCCATATTTATAGGAGAATCTGTGAACTTGTGTAAACTTGAATCTGACAGGTGGTCAGTGAGCAGGAGGCTCAAGACAAGTGTCACAAGTCCTAGGAAAACTAAAATATGTCATTGATAAAATATAGACAAGAATAACAACATGGCGGAAAAGGTTCACTAGCCAACCTTTATGTATTCACTCCAATGTTACATATTTATAGTACAATGGGTGATGCCACCTCATAGAGAGATTTTCTTTAGATCCTAAAATCATGCATGATGACTAGGCTAGGCAATCTTAACTAAATCATTAATCATCACTTGAGGATATATTACTAATATCCTAAATGAATAATACAAATATAGGTGACAATTTAGACTTAGTGATTGGTAAAGGTAAGCCATAGGCTAACAATCCCCCTTCAATCACAAGACCGATCAATAATACCAACAATAAAGCATAAACTGGTATCAATTCCAAGTCTTCATAATAAAAATCTTGTGCTGAGCCTCAATGAAGAACTGCCTGAATAACCGCCAATATGGATGTTGAATGGTTCATCTGAAATGAAATGAAAGAGAGCTGAGATATGGAAGTGAACATCTGCAATATCTGAACATTCCCTGATTGCTTGACAATTTGATCATTTTGCCAAGTATTTTAGCTAGAAGAATCTTATGTCTTCTACCAATTGGTGAACATGTAGTATCACCACTCAACTATTAGTGTATCACTGAAAGTGCTCTCTGAATTTGTGGTTTGGGATGACCACTAACCAATTGATACCATGTATCTGATGGTTTTTGGATAACCACTAACCAATATTGACACTTTTAGGTGTCCAACAACATCCCAATGTAAACTGTGTATGATTTCAATTACAAGTCATTGAACCATAATCATGTCAAAGCCTACCATCTCTAGAAAATCTCACAATGTAATCATGTGAGCCAGGATGCATGCAAATTGTTTACTTAATGTAAACTCCAATCTGATGAGAGCAAACCAAGAGAAGCGAATAAGATTCTAGTCTGACACATCCCTAAAAATGCTTGACAACTCAATCAAATACCAAGCTACAATGCAGAAGGATCATCTTGTCCTCTGATAGGTCGAATGACCATTTATGTGAACCAAATGTTCACATCATTGCTCTCAAAATCAAAAACTATATGATTCAACTTAAAATTATTGAACCATAATTCTTCCAAAGTCTGTTATCTATAGATAGCAGTTGCCCATTTGGAAACTTTCATGTGCATATGACATACTTGTTGTCGAAACTTTCAGTTTGACAACCAATTCCATCATCAATTGACCCCTTTGTCAGCTGAAAGGAGAGACCACAAGTGGTTACATGAACCATCATTACTGGAATTTTGAACTCCCCCCCTTAAGGTGCATGAGAGTTACATCATTGTACTCCCCCCTTCTAGGCTCAAGAGAGTACCATACTTGTTTCATTTGAGTACAACACAAAGTGGGCATGTAGAAAAAACCACATGTTATCTCATCCCGTGAGGGTCATGCTCGAAAGCTACGCCATAAGGGGATCACTTATGTAAGGTACAAAAATGTTATGTGCTACAATATTGGTCTTTACTTGAGATTGAATTCTACAGTAAGACTTATATAATGCTTCATTGTTGATGACCACTGTCAAGGATCAATCCACTCATAGTGAATCTTCAATCTTCGAGGTTTCTTGATGTTGAACATATCGAAGAATGGTTATGCTTACCACAATGTTAGCAATGATGGAGATCAAAAAAATGATTCTCCTTGTGACCAACTCGATTACAATGTTGGCATTATGCATTATGATGCTGAACTTGAACAGGTGAAGTTGAATCTTCTTGAAGGAATCTAGTACTTTGGAACTTGATTGGTCTGAATAGTCGGGGAATATGAAAGGTAACTTCCTTGTCATATCTAAGTCCTATTCTATTCTTGTTGTAGATGATTTCTTCCCAGATACGATGATGGGCTTGGAAAGAGTATTATGAACATGTTTCTTTGATATATGTGAAAGTTGATTTATTGTATGTTGATGCATCATTGAAAGTTTCCTTCCTTTGAAATCGAGGAAAACTCTTGAAATGTAAGGTTCATCAGATAGATTCAACCCGTCACGAAATTGATTCTAAAGTTGTATCACTGTGTTGTTCATGCTGGCGGTTTTTGATTAAAAACATCATCATCATCATCATCATAGAGGGTTTTCACAGACAAAACTACTTCGGAACAATTCACTGGTTGTTGATTTTTTGATATCTATCAACTCATTATTCAATAGTTGGATAGAGATTGAAGAAGTCTAACTAACAGGTGAAGTTGAAGCTTCTTGAAGGAATCCATCACTTTGGAACTTGATTGGTCTAGAATAATCAGGAATATGAAAGGTAACTTCCTTGTCATATCCAAGTCCTATTCTATTCTTGTTGTAGATGATTTCTTCCCAAGGTCTGATGATGGGCTTGGAAAGAGTATTCTTAACCTGTTGCTTTGAAATCTGTGGAAGCGGATTTACTGCACGTTGATGCATCATTGAAAAGTTTTCTTCACTGAAATCAGAAGGAAACTCTTGAAATGTAGGTTCATGAATAGATTCAACTTCGTCTGAAATTGATTCTAAAGTTGTATCACTGTGTTGTTCCTTCACTGGTTTTTGATTAAAAACATCATCATCATCATCATCATAGAGAGGGTTGTTCTGAACAAAAACTAGCTCGGAACAATTCACTAGTTGTTGATTTTTGAGATCTATCAACTCATTATTCAATAGTTGGGATACATATTGAAGAAGTCTAACTTTATCTTGCGTCACTTGCAAACACGTTAGCACTGATTGAAGATTTTCTTTGTTCAATGTCACTGTGTTATCTTCAGTGGTGTTTATTAGAGTGTTCAGTAACTCTAATAATTTGAGACTTTGAGCCATTTTCAAAACACTAAAAGAGGTCTCCTTATGCAGGTAGATCCTTATTACAATTTGACTCGACAAAAGAAGGTTTATTTGCAACTCGCTCACTTGACCTTTAGGCTCACTTGATATTCACGCTCACTTGAACTTGCCTTGCTTGAACTTGCTTCCAGGAAGTTGAGGATGTCGATTACCACCGAAAATGCATCCCAAAGTATTACAATGATTTGAGTTTCAATTACTCATCCTTGTCAATTACGAATCAAAATGGCTCTAGGGTGTCAGGCTCAGCAGGAAATTCACCTTATGGAAAATTCAATTCAACTCAACTTGATTTCAAAAAGACAAGTAAACTTACAAAAGGACAATTTGCAAGTTACAGTAAATCTTGATTAAGTAATCTTACAACAAACATTGTTTGCAAGTTACAATTTAACTTCAAATGCTCCATGATATGTTGGGTTCGAAAACTTTGATTTGTCCATTACTAATGTAGTTGATGACTTGAATTCTTTGAGAATGTTCTTCACATATGCTTGAATGACATGAATTTGAGCTTGAAATTCATGTATGTGTTTCACTGGCATTAATTTGTGTGCTTATCTTGTTGTGGATTCCATGTGTGTATAGTTGTAGAGTAAATCATAAGCTTAGTGTCAAAACTCGACACAAAACACCATGAAAACATTCAAAGAATCATTCACCAACACACACAATACAAGGTGTACTTAAGATCCCCTTATTCAATTTCGGGCGGATCTAGGACACAGACAAAAAGACTTCATTTTATTATGGATTCCCTTGTGATCACAATACAAATAGAAGCCTTCAATGGTCTCCATGTCCCAACTTATAAGAAGAACTTTATAACTCCTTTTAACAAAGTTTTGGCAACCAAGCTTCAATTACCCCATTTCAATTTTGTAACAACTACATGAACCTCGTCGATTTTAAGACTAGACTTCAAGTTCCTTCAATTTCACTTTCACAAGTCCTTTCATAAAACTTCCCATCGCTTACAATGTGATCAACCATAATCCAAGTTGATTACATGACTGGAAAATAATTTCTAATAAAAGAATGGCTTTCCACCTCAATTACATGTGTATCTCATAAGGTTAACATCACATAACTTTAATGTGAAGTGCACCTTTAAAAAACACACCTCATTACAATTCCACGTGAGCTAATCACAAAGTCGCATCGATTTCCAAAACTTCCAAAACCTTTGAAATATGTAGTTACCTTATATGCCACTTAATAAAAAGTGATCCTTTCAAAAAGTGTGCATATCTTTGTCTTTATATGCCATAAAATGACTTATTAAAATGTGTGCATAGTTTTTTCTTATGCATGGCATGATTTTTAAATGTATAACTACTTCACCAGTTTTCATGTAAACACTTTAAATAAGATTCCATTTTAAGTAAACACTCGTACCTTTTAAAATCCATGAGAGTGGGGACGTTCAAAAAATCAAGGAGTAAATCTTTGAAATTAGAATGCAGTTGAGGAAATCACCGTTGGAAAATTAAAGACACAGATCAGTCGAACATCTCACTTGGTGGTTCATGCATGAGAAAATCATATTGTAGATCATCAAAGATTGTATGTAGATCGGTGATGGAAGAGCCCTGGGAATCCTTAGATCTACAACTTCCTCCTGAAATTCCTCTTCAGATCGACTTCTCGGTACCTCATCCTCCTATCTACTGGTTGATTTTCTCAGGTGTGTTATTTCATGTCTCTTCCAACTTCACATGCAGTAACCACAAACATTGTCCTTCCGTCGATTTATAACCTTAAGCTTTGAACTACGATCTTCTTGGTTCAACTAATGCCAAGGAAAAACTTTATTACAAGACTTCAACCTTTTCAACTCCAAGAAATTTAGCATTTTGGCTTGGCTTCAAAACAAACTTTGTAATTCCATGAATTTAATGGCACCAACAATCCATGTTTTTTCAATGTTTATAGACAATAAGATCATCCCTTTATTAGCACGAGAAACCGATTCATAATAATAATAGCAAATCCACTCAACGGTATTCTAAATCGTGGCTTCAAGGGACAACTAGTTTCTGGCTATAATAAACAAGTTTCTGGTTGGTTTCTGCTCATATAACCAATGCAAATATTTGCATAAATTAAAAGTAAAATATATCAAACCCGTTACTTTTCTTGTATTCAAACTTTTTAGAATTTAGAAAGACAAAAGCCTCACTCTGCAATTCAAACAACCACACATACACATGGGTTTCTAGATTTCCTGTATAAATAATTTGAGGATGTAGGACAGAGAGTACCAAATTGGCGATGATGATTGATTCCTCTTAAAAACGAAGCAAGAAAACAGATCGATGCAATCTATCCAATGCATTTATTCATACCAAAAAGAAAAGTTTGAGGTGGATATCAGGGTTTGTGACTGTTGATGGAGCGAGAGTGGTATATCTTAGTTGGAGGACTCACCATTGTCTCGATGAATCTCAAATCTTTTTCCCTCTGAGAGATTCAAAGACATAAATTTCTACGCACTTTTGCTGATTAAAATCATTTCCAACTATCTTTTGATTCTGGATCAATGATTACTGTGGAGATAGACTTGGAAACCTCAATCGTTTCAAGCAAGAAGATAACCATTTGCCGGGGATATTTTATCACATGCGTGTGCCAATTCTTCAATAGACTTAGTGCATGCTTTGTGCACCACCTTCTTCATTTAGTTGTTGACTTTGGAGAGAGGATATCAACATTTTTGCGGATGAGTGGACTTCGATTTGGAAGAAGATGGTAGATGCACGGATATACATATGGTGAAATTGGCACACAACAAATACTTCAGATCTATGTAGATCAGGGGAAAATTATTAGAGATTGATTGTTGGACATTTCACTCGTGCAAGTGCAAATATCCCTGGGCAGATCTTTGTGATGATCATATTTGACAGTTGACAACATTCACACACCGATTGCCAACAATACTGCACATGCCAAACCCACAGAAAATGTGCATGCATAGATCCACCAATCTGTGCGAAACAAACAATCACAAAAATACATCCAGCAGCGACTCATGCTCTATAATAGCGTCCTGAATGATATCTCTTGCAGATTTTCTCCATTTTCTTTCCACCACTGATTCTCCTTTCCAAATCCCAAAACCAAGTAGTGATCACACAACAATTATATGCACTTTATCCAATTGTTTTAATTGAACTGAAGATGACCATATCTTACCAATTTGTGATTGGTTGTAAAGTCTATACACTGCACACCAAACTTTGAATCGTGTATGTACATTGTCTCGGCTCTAGCTCTCTTTATCTCCATTGCACATCCCAAATAATTACAGCTTTGCAATTTGTTAGTATAGGCTACAAGGTGCTTAATACCATAACATCTCTTCTACCACTTCACCTTCCATGGAAACTACCATGGTGAAGCTATTAGGCCCTTAAGACCATAAGAGATTTGATACCAATTGATAAAATATAGACAAGAATAGAAACATGGCGGAAAAGGCTCACTAGACAACCTTTATGTATTCACTCCAATGTTACATATTTATAGTACAATGGGTGATGCCACCTCATAGAGAGATTTGCTCTAGATCCTAAAATCATGCATGATAACTCGGCTAGGCAATCTTAACTAAATCATTAGTCATCACTTGAGGATATATTACTAATATCCTAAATGAATAATACAAATATAGGTGACAATTTAGACTCAGTGATTGGTAAAGGTAAGCCATAGGCTAACAGTCATAACAAGGGAATGGGACATCATTCTGAACATGCAAACTGATAGCTCAAGAAGGCTACACACAGAACTGACTTGACACAATGATTTTTCAAAGATTACACACAACAAGATGGAACTCACAATTATGCAAGAGGCCACGTATGCATCCCCTTCGATTCCGAACTCAACTTGGGGGTGATAGATGTTGAAAAAGACTCTAGTATAAGGTTGGGAGGAACAAGGTTTTCAACGTGTGGTTTCCCCAAGTTCCATGTTTTACTTCTTTTTTATGAATTTGTTTATCTAAATATTCAATGTGTTTTATTGTGCGTTATTGTGGCCAAAATAATTGGTTATAAACCATAAATAACTTGTAACAATATAAGGTTTAAGTTCTTGTTATGAGAAGATAAATGCATATCAAAAGTTTCATGCAGAAAAACTATGAAAGAAAAACAATAGTTATTTTGATTCTAGATCTACAAACATAATAGTTTTTCCGGTAGCAAATCGATAAAACTCATAGGTAAAACCTAATACTAAAACATATCTTATTCATATAAGAAACCTTTATTGAAGAGACCAAGTTTCAACAAGATACACTGTATATATTTCGAAAAGGAATCATTATAGATTAAACATAGTCCAACAAGATACACTGTATATATTTTGAAAGGGAATCGTTATAGATTAAATAGAGTCCAACAAGATACATTGTATATATTTTGAATGGAATCATTATAGATTAAACAAAGTCCAATAAGATACGTTGTATATATTCGAAAGGGAATTGTTACATATTAAACAAAGTTTAACAAGTAATGACTATTTATGTCCAACAGGGGAAAAAACACTAAGTAAACCGATTTTAATATAGATATAAATAACGATTGTTTATAACTAAAAAAAGGAATAGTAAATAGATTACATAACATTACAACATTGTAAAATGCAACAATCCTAAGTCACGAGCTTTCTTGAATGATTATACAAAATTATTTCAGTCAACTAGCTCGATCGAATGTAATAACAGAGCAATCACATGTTGTGATGCCAAAATTGAATGTAGTTAAGGAATGGAACCCGAGTACCTTTCCAAGAAAGGGTATTTACGAGTATCCATGGTACCAACCTCCTCGACACCTACATAATAACAACAAATAAATTAGAATGTTGCACGAGTTATTTAGTCAAACAAAAGTTACATACGAAAACCGAGACAAACTTAGCATGGGTATACAAAGTGCCTTGTATCTCCTTCCATCGCCTTTGAACTATACTTGAGTGTTCAAGGTTGGAAAATAGCTTATGGGTACCCCTCACAACAATAAAAAGGACCCATCATTAGTTTAATTACCCAAGAATTATTTTAACGATGGATATAAATCATGGCGTATATACAGAATGTAAACCAAAGAAATTACTATGCTCTGTGTGAACACTGCCCAGTGCAAATATTTATAACATAAGTCCTAATTAAGTCTAGTATGAATAAAATGATGTGAAAGGTCTTAATCATCAACAAAAAATGGGAGCAATAAAACAGATGAATTAAAAACCCTATAGTAAATATGGTTATGATAAACTCGGATCACTAAGTTCGTAAAATTACTGGGTACAGACAGTAAGTCCCTGAGGTTCAAGGAAAAACTCCTCAAACCATAGGCTAACTAGGAGCGAGATCTACCACAACCAAAAATACAATTTTTACTATCGCGACATCATATATTAAATATATATAGAGACAAGAGGTTCGATAAGGAAACCAATAAAGAGATATATTAACCTAGCCAACGAAATAATGTTTGAATCCGACTATAAACCAATATCATAAATTTTTTTTCTCAGGAATCATTACCAATTTAAATAAGCTACAAAACTGGTTATAGGAAGCCAAAAGTGAGTAAAGAAGGTTTTGTAAAATCTTACTAGTTAAAGATTCCAACCCTGAAGTCAATAGAAAGTCCAACCGCAAGCTAGGGAAACTATGAATACCCCAGGATTTTACCAAATAAATTCCACAGTAAAAGGAAATGAGATTGGGGTAACCAGACCTTCACACTATAACTTGGAAATGTCAAACCTCTCAAAACCTCTTTGGATGAACACTAAGTCGAGAAAATGAAAGTGAAGAATGCAAAATGAGCCAAGTTCAGGAAAGGTCGAGTCAACTAAAGGATCTGATAGGAAAACCCTAATGTATGTAGGAATAATAGATCAACACATATACAATTCTTAGGACAATTGCCGATTAAATGTCCTCGAAATAAGTAACACCAATGTGGCACATGTAGGATCGCTGCATGGTAAATGTTGCATAGGACACATGAATTAACGAAGAAAAGTTGGCAAGGTTTTTAATTAATCATTGGTACAATAACACAAGTTAAAAACATCATAAAACCCCCTAATAAGTTCACTTATGCACGATTCTTCCTTCGTATTCCAAGTGTTATACAATGGAACCCGTTGATATATCGAACCTGTTAATATATGTTATACATTAGATACTACAACGAAACAGTCTTATATGTATTGGTTGACATATAATGAAATCCGTTTTACATATGAGATATTTTAACAAGGATATTATAATACAAGACTTTATACGTTAAGTTACATGGACTCATATAAAGTATGATACGATTAAGAGTTGTATTAACAATGATATAGTGTTGAGTGGGAACATATAGCCACAAGGGGGCTATAACAAACAAACAACTCTTGTGAGACCCTTTTATATGGCATCGATCATGTCTTCAATTAGTGAGGACTATAGATATAGCAATTAAGATATGAAACTTAGCAAAACTAAACATTTATAAGTTATCAATTACCTAGTCTTAGTGGAATAAGACTTAGGATAAATTTTATAAAAACGACATGTAGTAAAAAACTATTTTGTAAGTATAGAGTTGTTCAACTATTATAATGAGATACTATAACAAGTTATGAGAAGATATAAAGTATTTTTTGTATAATCATTTAGTCTCTATGGTTCTCTCGTTCAAAATAAAATGATGAAACGATAGTGAGACTATCGTATGATAAATGAAAACAAGAATATGCATAACAACAAGAATAAGATTAAT
>SNQJ01S0185391.1:0-18738 GCA_010110895.2 Picea sitchensis | reverse complement strand
TAATTAGTTAAGGTTATTTTAATAAATAAATATAGTTTAGCTAATCTTTTAGGATTATATTATTAAATTAATTATACTTAATAATCAAGGGTCGTTACAGAAGGGTTTTCCAAGATTGCATATCCAATAACATCATTGCAAAAGAAATGAACTAAGTTCATATGGACTGGTAAATGTCAAGAATTTTTTAACAAATTAAAACAACTCTTAACTACAACTCCTATATTAAAATTGGCAGACCTAGATAAAGAATTTGTAGTATGTACAAATGCATGCCTCGAAGGACTTGGAGGAGTGTTAATCCAAGAAAATCCTGTAATAGCTTATGAATCTTGGAAACTAAAGAAACATGAACAAAATTATGTAATGCATGACTGGTAAGTAGCTGCAATAATACATGCATTAAAGATGTGGCAGCATTATCTGGTAGGCCGAAAATTCTTACTGTTGATAGACAACATCGCTTTAAAATATTTCTTTTATAAACATAATTTAAATGCTCGCCAAACAAGGTGGTTAACCTTCTTAAGCGAGTATAATTTTGAGATAAAACACATTATGGGAAAGGAAAATAAAGTGGCAAATGCATTAAGCAGACATGCAAACCTGATCTACACAATTACTAGAAGTAACTATGAAATAGATTTAGAAGAAAGGGTAAGGTTAGCAATTGAAAAAGACCCAAAATATCAAAATATTAAGTTAAAGATTGTTGATAATTCATCATGAATAGAAGAATCAGATTTTAGATTCTCAAAAGTGGACCGTTAATGTATAAAAACATGTTATATGTACCAGAATTTAATGAAATTAAGCTATTAATTTTAGATGAGCTGCATAAGAAACCATATTCTAGACACCCAAGTTACCATAAATTAATTACTATGCTAAAAAAGGAATTATATTGGCCAAATATGAAAGGTGAAACAACAAAATATCTAGCTAGATGCTTAGAGTGCCAACAAGTTAAGGTTGAACACCAAGATCCAGCCAAACTACTACATCCTTTACCCATTCCAGATTGGAAATGAGAAGTGATAAGTATGTACTTTATTACTGGATTTCCTAGAAGTAGTAAAACAAAACAACTCAATTATGGTTGTGATTGATAAATTAAGTAAGGCAACACACTTCATACATTTGAAATCCACCTTCAAATCTATTAATATAGTAGAAATATTCATGAAGGAAATATTTAGGTTACATGGATTTCCTAAAGTTATAATATCCGATAAAGATGTTAAGTTTATCGGAAATTTTTGGAAGGATTTATTTAAAGGGTTAGATACCCAATTGAACTTTAGTATTGTTTATCATCTGCAAACAAATGGGGAAACTAAAAGAACTAATCAGATTCTTGAATACATGATTAGAATGTATGTTATGGAAATACCTGGTAAATGAGAAGAATATTTGTACTTAGTTAAGTTTGCTTATAATAATCATTATCAAGCTTCAACAAAGCTTAGTCCTTTTGAAATTTTATATGGAAGAAATTGTAATACCCCTGATTCATTAAGTAACCCTGTTAATAGATTGATGATAGGAAAAGATATGTTAAAAGACATGGAACTAGCAATGAAACATGTACAACAGAACCTGAAATTATCTCAGAACAGGCAAAAAAGTTACGTTGATGCAAAAAGGAATGCAAGAGAGTTCAATATTGGAGATCATGTGTATATTAGAGTTAAACCTAAAAAGAGTTCTTTAAGGCTAGGAAGGTATACTAAGTTAGCACCTAGATATTGTGTCCCATTCCAGATACTTGTTCGAATATGACCTATAGCTTATCAACTTGCACTTCCATCTACAGTAAAAGTACATGATTTGTTTCACGTTTCATTACTAAAAACATATATACATGACCTTGCTCACGTTGTTGATTGGAAAATGATACAGGTGAAACTCGTGGGTGAGTTCCCAGTAGAGTCGGATCATATTCTTGACAAGATGGAACTTACACTCTGGAACCAAGTTGTAGGACATGTAAATGTGCAATGGAAGCACCTTAGTCCAAAAGAGGCTACTTGGGAAATGTAAAGTAATATGCAGGAAGCATATCCATTTATGTTCCAGAACGGTATTGATGGAAACTAATTATCACCAAGGATGGTGATAAGTTCTAAGGGGGGGTGTATGTGATACCCCACGACTTGAAATTTTAATTATTATTTCTATTATTAATTTTATTTTAGAATTTTAATTATTTTTCCAAAAGAAAATTTGGTCTATTGACCAAATCCGAATTGTAAATCCTTATTATTTTATGAAAATAAACACATGTGGAAAAATGGGCACACATTGAAGCAATTGTTAAAGAGGAAGTTAGGAATCCAAAGGGGTTGGCCAAGTGGCAGCAGACTGAGACAAGCTATGGAGATAACTCAACTTCAAAAAGACACATTCCAGATTTATAGGAGAATCTATGAACATGTGTAAAATTGAATCTAATAGGTGGTTAGTGAGCAGGAGGCTCAAGACAAGTGTCACAAGTCCTAGGAAAACTAAAAGAAGTCATGACAAGGGAATGGGGCGCCATTCTAAAGATGCAAATTGATAGCTTGAGAAGGCTACGCACAAAAATGACTTGACACAACAAATTTTCAAAGATTACACACAACAAGATGGAACTCATAATTCTGCAAGAGGCCATGTAGTTAGCCCCTTGGATTTTGAACTCAACTCAGGGGTGAGATAGGTTGACAAAGACACTAGTCTAAGGTTGGGAGGAACGTAGTCTTCAACGTGTGGTTTCCCCAAGTTCCAGGTTTTACTTCTTTGTTATGAATATGTTTATCTGAATGTTTACTGTGTTTTATTATGCATTATTGTGGACAAAATCATTGGTTATGAAGCTTAAATAACTTGTAACAATATTAGGTTTAAGTGCTTGTTCTGAGAAGATAGATGCATATCATAAGTTTAATTCATAAAAACTAAAACTATGACGGAATAGGGGACATAAGTACTAGATACCGCAAACTTGGGACCTGGTGGTTAGATAATTGGCTAAGTAATGAAAGGGATCGAGGTTGGTCGGGCTCATGGTGTGTAGATATAGATAAAGATAAGCATTTGCCAATATGTGAATTCAGGAATGGTTCGCAAATTGCGTTCAAATCCATAAGAAATAGAAATAAAAAAAGCAGCAGACGACTGGGCTCGTGATGGGACATTCCAGCGGACAAATTGTATATTGCGAAACTTTGGGCACTGTTTACAAGTTACAAAATATTCGAAACACAATTATGAGGTCGTCAATCCGGGAACCCACAATCGAAAAAGTGTCCTAGTATGGAATAGGGAAACGTTGACCCAGACTTGTTTTCACTAACATATTGAAATTTGTAATAGCTCTACCATTACCTGGGAAGATCTTTGCATGTTCTTGAACAAATTCTATAGGGATGGTTATTCCTCGAGACTTGTGCTTATTAATGATGATATTTATGGTTGTTTCATGATGGCATTTTAGTAATAAGCATTTGTTGTTGCATATTTGGAAAGAAGTACGATGATGGGAGGAACATGAGACATTGACCAGTAATTGGAGACTTTGTGAACCTGCCAACATGTTTGTATATGGCAGAGGTGTGAGTGCTAATTGTTTCATACCACTGTGTTCAGTTGTCACTAGTAAGACCATAATTAATTTATATTAGGAAGGACGCAAAGTACTTTGACAGATCTTGTGATTTCGAGGAGTGTGCAGTGGAATTGTAGATCACCAAAATTTTGAGTGCAAGGTGTATATCACGGAGCAAGAAGAAACAGAGTTTGAAAGTGCCAACCCGAAAACTGCGGCCATAAAATTGGCCAAGTGTGGAAAGGAACAACGGTCGGTCAGATTCGTCATGTGAAGATATAGATGGAGATGAATATATGTCAACCCGACAAACCCTAGAGGCCACGATCTTAGAAATGCGATTAAGTATATAACCAGAAAATGATAATAGACGGGAAGAAGAAAAGGGGAAAAGGGTTAAGTATCTCACAAAAGAAAATCCACTATTCGTTTATTAATACCAATCTTTTCGAATGCCTGCTGAGTTTTCACTAGTAAAAGCATATATTGTACATCATGAGTTCTTTGGCTGCAAGATGTATACAACGGAACATAGGACATAAGTGTTGGATACCACAAACCCGGGACCCGGTGGTCAGATTATTGGCTAAGTACTGGCCAAGAGAGTTTTTATATTTATTCCAATAGTATTCATATTAATATATATTAGTAGATTATTTGTGGTTCAAATGTAGATCATATTCCAATTTGTAGGATGCTATTCGGTTTTCAAATTTCGTTGAAACCAATAAGCAATAGAAAGAAAAAAAAAGAAAAAAAAACAGAAAAATTATATATATATATATATAGATATAGATATATAGATATATGTCGCAACAATTTTGTATATGCACAGATATTATCAAATAGAATAAGATATAATATATTTAAATCATTGAGAAAGAACATGACTCAAACACTTGAGTTACCTTGTAATAGTCATTAATTCATTCTATTTACGGGACCCCGAAGAATAAAAGCAGATTGTGTCCTTCCATTTCTTTCTTTAAGTATAGGGCAGGTGCCACATAAGTATGGCCCATGACAAATTATTCTTCCATGTAAAATGTAAGGAATGAGCAGAGTAACATTTATTTATATCAAAATGCTGGGAAGCAAAAACAAAAGCTTGGTGTCCTTGTTTAACGACAGACACAAAAAAAAGGTACAAAATAAAATAAAAAGCAATATCAGAGATTGGAAAACACCATAAAAAAACCAGCAAATATTGTATATTCAAATAAGTTGGGTTACATCCCCAAGGTGTAGGATAGTCGGTTACAAAGTGTGTTGTTAAGCCACTTCGTATTGAAAATTCACCAGTTCGAAACCTGCGGGGACAAAAAATCCAACCATGTTAAGGGTTGGTGTGGCTTAGGCCGAGTGCAATCCCCAGGTGATTTTGACGGCTTAGATGCCCCTGAGTCACAGTTTCTCAAGCCAAAGGTTAATTCCGCTGCCAAGAAGGTCTGGACAAATTAACAAAGAAAAAAAAAAACTGGGTTACAAAATACAGTTGAGATTATTTGTTACAATGACTGCGATTTGGCCTGCCACCAACCCAATAAAAAAACTATGTACAATAATGGAGCTTGTGGGCAGTCTTTTATATATTTCTACTTGAAGATGAAATGCTTCATTCGTAAAAAACAACGAGTTGAATATCAATTTCGGGCCATGGAGATCATCGTTGCTGCCAACTAGGTCTATCCCATCTTTTTGAATAGCTTGTCTCTTGTAAATATGGCATGCCTGCATTGGCTGGTTATTGAACATTCCATACTTTGCTAAGTGTTAATTTCCCTCTGTCGTCAAAATCTTGGGGTTTAAGGTGCTTTGTAATGTTCCTGATCATTGACATCGGAGACGACTTAGAAATGCAATACAGGGCCAATCCAAAGACAAGGGAGTGGTTTTATATGTTGTCAGCTTTGGCGGAAACAAATTCTGCTAGGCAACAAAATATGAGACAAAAAAGAAATTCAGGTATGTTTTTTACTGCTATTCTCCCTGCATTCGATCATCTATTTGGTTGAAAAGCCTGCTTGAAGATTTGTATGTATAAATTCTTTGTTTTATTACTGTAAATTCGAAGTGGCATCCAACGCAGCTGCAAAATGTATCTATGTTGAAGTACATAGATTCTTCCAGTAGCTCAAATCTGGAAAGTGTATCAAATGTTACAGATCACATCATAATATATCCCTCATCGTAGGGGTGGCAGACATGGTGGCCCACAAAAAATGGTCTGGAATGTTTAGAAGTGATGACAAACATTACTCCATGCTCGAATACACCTAGAAGGAACGTATAAAATTGGATACCCTGAACACGAAAAATTGTATGCACGTTTGAATCAACATTCTAAAATTACATAACGTTTTATGCCAAAGTTGTAACAGAATTGACAGACATGAATTTTCTATGTCAAAGAGTGTTAAGCGACCTCTGTATGCAGTAACAAACTCGACATACAATCCACTTTCGATCACTAATGATACTAATGTCAAGTGTAAGAAGTCGTGATCCCAGGTTCCAGGTAGTTTGACCTTCAGGAATCCACATTGGCGGTGACCCCATGCTCCAGATAGCTTCAGATTTGGACTTTGGCATTGGCGACGGAAATGGGAACAATGTTATTGACATTAGGTGTAAAAAAATATGAATATTGACATTAGGTGTAAACAACTATGGAATACACTAGTACATTAAGGTCTCATCTAAAGAAAGAAATAAAATCATTACATGAAGGTGGTAGTAAAAGGTGATTTTCAAAAACCAAAGCATTACCTGAACACACAAAAATTCTTGTAGAAGGTGGTAGTATAAAGTAATCCTTAGAAAGTGTTTCAAAATCCATAATCCAGAACTCCTTCCCATTAACTTTTTCTGTGAAGTCTGTTTACACACCCAAAAGTAGCTCAAAAAACTTTGAAATAGAAACTTCTGTAATTTTAGGATGTTGTTTTAACCACCCATACATTTTCCCATACTCGCGATGATCCAAATGTATAATTTCCTTCTGAGTATATTCACGAATGAAGTAATAGTTGGCATCATTTCTGTATATTACAGACCATTTTGCAAGCAACAACAAGCACGAATCTTGTGATGGAAGACAAATTAATGTGTGCTTTCCAGAATTTGACACACTTGCCAAATTTGTGTTTTTTGAAGAAACTATATACTTCAATGAAGGAACACTTTGCAGGTGACCTAAAAATCCCGTCCAACTCGCAGCAAGAAAAAAAAGAAGATTAAAAAACAAATCTCCAGGTAGGGTTTTCAACCAACCAAAGCATCGAACACAAGGAGAACACTAATTAAAAGATACTTGTTTTTTTTTCCCTGTCTAAGTTTTTGTTGGCTAACAGAGTTTTTTTCACTCAAAACTGATATCACATAAAACCATTCTCTCATATTTCAATTGGGCTTCAATGGAATCTCTAAGTTGTCTTGCATGTCCATGACCAAGAACATTACAACGAAGGCACCTTAAATCCCAACTCTTTGATGATAGAGAGAAATGGAAATAAGTATTTAAAATCAACCCTGGAGGATGAAAATACAATATTCCGTAGATTTTGGTTTAATTCGTCTTAATGGAATATACCCTCAATATTTTCTCTTATTAATGCCAATATTTTCGAATATGTGTGTTGAATAGTCATTAATAGCACATATTAAAATTCCCATATCCAAGCAGATTCTCAAATATGACAACCTGCAACATAAGCACAGTATTAAAGGGCGACATGACATCAATACCTTTTTGAATGACACATTCGTGAATGGAAGCATGGTATTACAATATTGAACTATTACTATGATAATGCCTTTAAAAAGCTAAAATAGCCAACATTGTTTGCAAATTCAAAATGCACGCAAAATAAATTATAGGATCCAATAATATTCACTTGTTTATGCATTTTAATGGGAGATGTCCTCAAGCTTTCCACTTATTAAAGCCAATCTTTTCGAGCTTGTCTAGTCGGTTTTCAATTTTAAAAGCATAATTAATGTGCATTGGGAAGGAAGGAAGGTGTCAGGGATGGAGAGGATAGGAAAATGCTTTTAAATTTTTTTGAACCCGGGAACGCGTGAACCCATGAAAATTTGAAGAATCGACTAAGTATGGAAAGGCAGGTCGGATAGACAGAGTCATTGTAGGTAGAGGTAGGGTTGTGAGTTTGAGGAGTCTGGGGTTGAATTGTATAGCGCATAAGTTTTGGGTGCAAGATGTATACCCTGATCACGGGTCACCAGAGTCCGATAACACTTATCCGTGAACTACGTTCATAAAATTGGCTAAGTATGCAAACGAATGGAATTCAGATGGACTCACGATGTGAAGATATAAATGGAGATGACAATTTTCTAGTTCGCCATATCAGGAACCTGCGAGCACAAAAACATGAGAAAGTATAGAACCAAAAACGCATAACAAAGGGTAAGAACAAAAGGGAAAAACATGCAAGTTTAGAAGAAATTGGATAAATATGCAAACGAATGCTAGTTTGTCAGACTTGTGATGTGAATATATAGATGAATATGACTATTTTTCAACTGGCCACCCCGAAAACCCACGACCATGGGAACATGGCAAACTATAGAACCAGAAATTCATAATAGACGGGAAGAACAAAAGGAAAAAATAGGAAAGCTTACACTTGAGGAAAAATAAAGGGAGAGAGGAAATTTATTGCTCACACACCAACACCTACTCTCATAACTATGAACCCATAGAAAGACATTAACAATGGGGAAAACACTGTCAGCTATGAAATATAGTTGGAACCCGACAAACTCTGGTTTAGGCCATAAGAGATGTAATTTACATCCATCTTAATAGTATTTTCTGGGCAGCCAACTGTGAAACCATGTAACAACAGATGCAACTGCAGATGAAACACCGCAACATTTCAAAGTTTAGGCAAACAAGAGCAACCAACAAATAAAAACCTATTTAAGAAGAACCAAAAGGCCCAACTGCAGCCGCAGGACCTTAACACTACGCAAGCACCAACTGACCGACAAGGAAATTCACTGCACACAAGATTGTATCAAAAAAATCGGAGGAAAACATATTGTAACACATATGTTAACCAAATATTTCAGGTTGTGAGACCTGCCAGGCAAAATTCAAAGCTAGTAGGACCATCCAAAGGCCTGCCTCTGTGCAAGGAACTAAGAAAAGTGTGCTTTTACCGGTTGGTATTTTTCAATACTGGGAGCCATAAAATTCCTCTTGCAGTCCATCTTTGTATGTGATTACCACGACCATAGAAGCAGGACTGTAATGTTGTGTTTGTCTCGTCCTTGATTGTCAATGTTTGACTTAAAACCTACCTCCATCAGAGCCACAACGACGCACAGGAAAAGGGAATCATATTTTCTTTTCACATACAAAGATGTTATGCAAGAGGATTTCGACCCAGACATCCCCAATAGTCAAATTTCCCACCTGCAAACTGCAAATAGCAAGCAAATCTAATCACATCATCCAAACCCGCCCATAAATGGAGAACGCCAGAAGGCTAATGTTGGACACAGAACCTACCTCCATCATAGCCACAGTGACACATCGCAAAAGTAAATCATATTTTCTCCTCACATAAAAATATGTTATTGAAGATGATTTCGACTCAGGCATCCCCAATACTCAAATTTTCTACTTGCAAACTGCAAATAGCAAGCAAAGATAAAAACGACAGCCAAACCCGCTCGTTAATGGGGAACGAAAGAAGGGCAGTTCCAATCGTGGTTGTAGAACCCCAAGCATGCAAACTGCAACAAGACCAACAGGAAAACAAGAACAACAACAACAAGAAAATAAGAAATCAGTGAACATGTAATAAGAAAGCATGAACCAGTGAACCAACAATTCTGCTGAAGAATAATATTGCTGACATTGACTGCAAAGAACATTGCATATAAAAATAACGCAAGAAAATGTATTGTAACAGGCCTATTAAGTAAACGTTTAAGCCTGTCACGTTGTTTAGGTAAATATTTAATTCTGTCATAACTACTTTGTAAACATTTAAGAAAGAATGCACTATGGAAGATCTCTTACGTGAAAAAAAACATTTATTTTATTATTTTATAACAACAATAAAAAAATATTAGTAACAATAGTTCGAAAAGTAGAGCCTATGCAAAGAAAAAATATTTATTCAAAGGATAAACTAATATGAAGCCAACTTATAAAAACTGTCTATCCATCTTCAAAACTTCGGATATCCAAACATTTCAAGAAAAAAACAACAACTCAGAAATACCATACATGATCAAAAAACTTTGGATATGGTAACATATCAAACATTGAGAATAGTGAAGCCAACAATAAGACCTTCAATATGATATCCAATTAGATCACAATAGATACGGTATTTTTTATTATATAAAAATCAATGTTTTTAGTTCTGTAGTTCCAACAATAGATATTATGCAAATATTTCTAGTCAAACGACAAACTAATATGAAGTCAACGAATTATTGATCGCTATAGTCCCTCTATGCCTACGACATGGACTAATAATACAATTATATTAATAATAATACATAAAAGATGAACTCGTGGGGAGATGAGAGTGACCCATAATTAAAAGCAATGAGAGGGACACAAGTAATGAGAGGGAATTTTCTTAATGTATTATTAGATTTGTGTATCATTTGAGATGGGATTACCATATTAAGGTTGGTTCACATATAAATTATATTAATAAATAATAAATTAAAATATGAACTCATGGGGCGATAGGATGAATAATTAAAAGCAAAATCATGGGAGTGACCCATAATTAAAAGCATGGATCATGTGGTCACGTGATTCGAACCCTTGGGCAGTTTTGGTCTTAGTCAAGATTTTCCTAGAAAGTTTCCAAGTAGCCCTCATGGATTTTCAAGTTCCATCAGGTCACATAGCCCTCACGGATCTTCAAGTTCCATCAGGGCACAGAAAAGGCATTATCCCACTCGATAACATAGCAAGAGTTAGAGAAGGCTAGACTAAAGAAACAAATAAGGGAGATATAAGTTGCCCTTACTCTGAAGCCATTATTTGTTGAGCCCTTATCTATGATAGTCCTGGATGAGTTCCCTAAAAAAGTGACTAGATCAAGTTCTAAGGTAAGCAGGGTTGTTAAACTGTTGATGGGTGTCATAAAATATGTTATTAAAAATATCAACAAAAGGCTCAAGATAATCATGGAAGCTTTGGAGATTTTCATAGAAGTGGGTGTCATGACAGGAAGGGTTCGTTCACTTAAAGAATTCTTGCGGAAGGATTTGCAAACAGATGACTTGTATGGACGAGATTATGAGATGGAAACATGATCTTCCCTCTAAAATTATATTAAATAAAATACAAGCTGGATGGATTGAAATGATTGATACCCTTCAACAATTGAGCGCCACATGTGATACTCTTGAAGAAAGGAGGAGTTCATTGTTTTTGTGGGTAACGAATATCGTTAAGGAACTCGAAGGCCCACCCTTGATAAGGGTTTCCATGTTACTAACAAGAGATCAAATACAAGTTGAGCTAGGCATACTAAGATTCGCATGGGGAACAAAGTTCAATGACCTCACAAATTTTCTAGAAGATGAGATCCGATGTTGGCTGGTCAGTTTTGTGAACAAGAATGAAGATCAATCATCTATTACACAACAAGAATGTGACATGTTGAGGAATATTGAAGATGAGTTATTCGGGGTTAGAGTGAAACATGACATAACCGTACCATCATTACATGAGTATATTCAAGAATGCCTAAAGGGTGTCTTGGAAGCAATAGCTAACCTACCTTGATCTTGAAGATTCAAGAAATGATTATGACAGTTCGTATTGATAGTGCTACTACTTATTTAAAGAGAAAGGAAATATATCACCAAGACAACCACCATCCGCTACTTTGATTTTTGTGAGTATAAGCCTTGTTTGAAGAATTCCCTTCTGTCTCTTTCTTACTCAGTCTGCAATCATCCAGTCTTATTATAATGTTATTGTTTGTGCAAAAGACCGATTTCTGGTTTCTTCTTTTTGTCCGCCAAGTTACCTCTGCTCTATATATGGTCCACGGGAGCCCCATCCTAGGGCATTAGGACAAACACATTTCCTAATTTTTGTTTTAGTATCACGATTATTTTGTAATGTCGATTTGGCATACATTTTATTGGATCTTGAACAATCGATTTGTATTTATTATTTAAACTCTTGATCCGAGATCTTTTATTCAATGGCTATAACATGAAATGCATTAAAGAGCATGAACAAAGAATATGTGCAACATACATGAAGAAAACATACACATGGATAAATAACGAGAAGAAACAATTGCACAAGACTTGATAACGAAGTTCATCCCAAATATGGACTACATATCCGGGCCCACTTCTCAGTGGAGAGGCCTTTATATTATATCAACAAATTTTGGCAAAATACATGGAAATACCTCAAATCTGGCGATGCCCTAAAAATATGTTGCTCGGATCCAAATTCTAACTACACCAGTGGATTCGTGGCGAGAAATCGTGCAAAAATGACTATAATTTTGTCAAATTCTGTCACTGTCACTTCGAGGCCCCTCATGGACTCTTTGTCTCAAAATTCATGCCATATCAGTGCGTACAACCTTGCATTAATTACAGAGTTGTCTCAAAATACATCCCCATACCTAGGCATGCAGATCCTCCCCAAGCAGATGGTAGAGTGGATTTAAATATTTTTTTGGGGCAAATAAACTAACGACCCACTTGGGCGCATTGGTTAAGTTGTTGGGATAACTTTGGGGGAGGTCTCAGGGTCAAACCTATGGGCCTCCCCATTGGGAATGTGGTTATGCATTATGTTTTAATTATAGTTTGAAACTATAACGGTGGTGCCAAAATTAATGTTTTGTCCGTTGGTTGGTTGGCTGCCGGTAGATACGGTGGCCGTTTTTTTTTATTTTGATTTTTCTAGGCCTAGCCCTCATTGGGCATCCGAGGGGTACCATATGGAGCCCCATGATTGGGCCACATGGCAACCCTTCATTGGTTGGTCAACGCCCACTTAGCATCCCAGTGGCAGTCTAGTCAGCGTCTATGCCAGTGCAACATCATCGACCTAGTCAATGTCCAATCAACTAACAGGTCACCTGCCACATCACTGTCGCACTGCCATGTGGCTTACATATGTTGCCACATGGCACCCTTTTACAGACCCAGGAAGCCCCAAAAATGCAAAATTCGCATGACATGTGGAAACCTCTTGTGCTTCCATGTCAACATGCTAACATCACAACGATCTCTTTGATTTGGTGCAGTTTTGTGGTTTCCAACTTTTGTGGTTTCTAACTTTTATGTGAGCATGAAATCTTGAGAATTAGTTTCCATTACATCCTTATGATATGAATATCACAAAATCATTTAAAGTTATCTGAAAAAGGGCCATCTTTGCTACTCTGTGTTCTATTTGTATTGCTTCAAATTTTCCACTTTCTCTTGTTATGTTATGGGAAATGGTTATGAGTAGGTTTTTTTTCCTTTTTTATGGTTGAAAAGTTTTCGTTTAATATTTTCTTTGCTTGTTCCACTTGTGGGAATTAATGTTTATGGATGAAAAAATTGGATGCTTAGAAATCTTGATATAATTGTTATTTGAGTGAGAAACACATGAATACCACCTCTATAAAAATGAAAAGGGTATTGGTCCTTATCTGATTATTGATTCAAATCCCATAAGTACTTTTGTAATGCATCAACCATCCTCAAAATCATCAATTCGTAAAAAATAAAATTATAAGTCAAATATATATATTTTTTTTCAAATAATTATAAAAATGAATACATGATAATGTTAAAAATTTTAAGTATACTTGTAAAATTTCATAGAAAAAAAGTGTTACACAACACTATAACTTTGCAAACCCTATGTAATATTATTTTGATTATGAAAATCGTAATTCATAACTTTCATACTTAGTTATACCATTTGACATAAACAAATGTGTACTATCACTTTTTATTATTTGAGTAATAAATTTTTTTATCTTCTTAGTGGGTGCATATATTTTCATTTTGCAAAAGGGTGAGTGGTGGAGAGTGAATATATGTATTTGTTATAAGTAAAAGTACACCTTCACTCCCTAAAGGATTAAGGTGATTTTTATCTTCTTAGTGGGTGCATATATTTTCATTTTGCAAAAGGGTGAGTGGTGGAGAGTGAATATATGTATTTGTTATAAGTAAAAGTACACCTTCACTCCCTAAAAATTAAGGTGTGTATTTATTTTATACATCTTCCCTATGTGAGTGAGTGGTGAAAATGTTGAAAACTAGAGGGTTCTACACAAGAGTTGAAAATGTACATATTAATATCTAATCATTTTTAAAAGTGTATATTTTTAATAACATTGATTTATTTCATTATATTAATATAAATCATGTATAAGTTGAAGCACATTTTTCTATTGTCTCCTAGAGAGAATTATCTCAACAATGATTTAACATTATTGGCGATCATCTCACCACTAAGGAAACACTATAATGATGACTAAGCATTATCTTAACAATGATTTAATAATGTTGGCATCATCTCACCACTAAGGAAACACCATAATGATGATTGTCAACATGAAGATATTTAATTTATGATATTTGTTTCTTTTTAAATGAGAAGATTTATTATAATTTTTTTTCATTAATCAAAGTTGATTTTAGTGAACGCTAATAACAACCAATATTAAAAAAAAAAATCTCGAAACAAAAATAAGTTTAAAAAAAAAAATTTATTTGTATATTGTTCATAATAATAGAATATTTAAGATTGTCATTTCAAAAAAATTAGTTAGAGGAGTCTTACAATAATAATGAAATATTATTAGAAATTGAGGAGTTTTAGGTGTGGAGGTTTTATTGGTTTTATGTAGTGAATTAAAAATCTACATATTACAATAAAGTGAGAGAAGTCTATATTTTTATGATGATCATTTTCAAAATTTCAAAGTAGCATTAGAGAATAAAGTGAGAGAAGTCTATACTTTTATGATGATATTTTCAAATTTTCAAAGTAGCATTAGAAAATAGATCAAATAATATGTTATATTTATGGCGCTTAAATGCCTTCTAAAATTGTATCATAGACAAGACTTTTAAATAGATCTTCAATGTTTTTAGTTTAGTTATTAACTAGATGAAAGATCTCATTCAACTAACAAACATATCTCTTTAGCATGCATATTGGGGATCATTTCAAAATGGAGGAAAATTCTTTAGTTGGAATTCCTTTCACTCACATTTATAGGGAGTTAGAGCGATGAAGAAAATGCTTTATTAAAGGATGTTGTTCATTTAGTAAATTGTATGTTTATGTTTTACCTACAATTTAATTTAGTTTGTGTTGTACACATTTTGTGTTGAACTTTATTTTACCTATTTTTTTCATAAAGTTAAAAGGATTGGTATGGAGATCTGTTTTTCTTAGTTTATATAGTAAATGAAAAATGAGAGATTGTAGTGGTTTTTTGGTTTAGTTTTTTATTATTTGTGGAAAAAAGGGACATAAACATAGTCTTTTATGTATGCAAATTGTATATAAATAATCTAATTTCAAATCAATTTATGAATAGAATTTGTGTTTTGTTTTCTTAAAAAAAAATAATAATGAAATATTTGTAAAATTTAAATTAGTATATGTAAAAGGTTAGTGAACAAATTACATATTCTTATAGAAGTGTGGATGTGTCAAGTGCAATTAATAAATTCTCATTTTATGTAATAGTTCGTGAAGTTAAGTTTAAGGGATTAGCTCAATTGTTTATGGTCAATGTTATTAGTTATTTGAATAGTTTTATGTTAGCAAGTATTCCATTTGAATCACTTTGAGTGAGGTGCACTAACTTATCTTAACAAATTTGCAAGAGATATCATTTACAAATATGAAAAGTATCAATTAAATGATAATTGTAGAATTTTCAAGCGATTATATTAACAACTCTCATCAGAGAAACTTAAAATCAATAATTCATTAAAAAAAATTATAAATCTTTTTTTAGAAAAATATTAAAAATTAAAATATTTTTTTATGATTAAAAAACATATTTGAAAACTTAGATAAAGGAACATTGGGGTTGTCCAATATTGGAGGAAGTTCCTCCTCCTCGTGCTCTTTTGGAATGCCCCCTAAGGCCCCTACGCAACAGGAAGGGATTTCAAGGCATTTTCTTTTAGAGGAACAATTGGACTTACATATGGACATTTGCAGGGACACGACAGATCCATTATACAGACATGGAAACATTGAGCGAAGATTGGATGCTTTATTTGCCACTCTCTCAAACCAGTATGGTCAAAATAGTTCCCAAAGTGTGGCCATCCATACAACCTAGCACAAACTTGTCATCATAATTAACAAAACAATAACAACATGGAGCATCTCGTGTATGACTTTCTTTGTTGTAGTCACTCATGTTAATTTTGTCTAAATTGATTAGAAATAGTTTTGCAAAGCTTTATGTTAAAATTTTATTATATAAAATAATACAAGTTTAATTTAATTTAAAATAAAATAAAATATTTGCAATATATTTGAAATTGTGTGTGAAACATTTTGAGTTGCCATCTAATTGTAACGTATTATAATATTAATTTCCAACCTACATTCCAACAATACTAATTGTAAATATTACTAATTACTCTAATAGTATATACGACTTTTCAACTTTTGTTAACGATATTTACACTATACTTCAATTTCATATTACTAAAATATACTATAAATGATATTTATAATATCTATTTTATATGGTAACAACACATAACCTTCATTATTTAGGAAGAGGAGAAGAAGATCATTATAATTGAATTTATAAAAATATAAATTAATAATATAGTAAATTTTAATTGGTTATAAAAATATGAAATAGGTAATATTAATAAATTTTAATTATTTAATTGATGAAAATTATTTTAACATATAAAAATATAATTTTCAATTTTATAATTAATAAATTTATATAATAATGTTATAAAAAAGTATAAACTATAAATATGTATAAATTTTAATGGTTAAGAATTTTTTTTTTTTTTAAGTTACAGATTTAAATCGAGAGGGGTGGGGTATGTATACATTCGTACACTTTTAAAGAAATTTTTGGGAGCCTCGTAACTTATAATTATTTTCAAGCTCTTGTGGTTTCCACCCTCTGTTTATGTTTTTCTCAATGCTATAGTTCCAATTGAACTGGTGATGAATAGCCAATTCCAAGATATTGTCATATATGAAAGTATCATAAGTGTTTTTGTTGGATTTAATTATCATAACTAACTTTACTCATATATGACCTTGTTGGACCCCAATTATCATAACTTTAGTATTTTCAATGTAGTAGGGAAAAGTCCTTAAGAATACAAAAATGCTAAACCTTATTGAAATCATAAAATAAATAATTTATAATATTCAACATAAAAACATTTTATTTTAAAGATTAATTTCTATAATATACAAATAATAATTATCCATTAAAAATGATTTATATAACATGACATTGCATTCAAATAGTAGACTATGTTAGTATGCTTTTTTTTTTTTTTTAATAAATTTAAAATTTTTATTTTATAAAATTAATTTTATAAAAGTTTTGATATAGATGTATTTTTTTTGGAAAAGTACATTTTTAGAAAAAAAAAAAATTGGACTTATTATTTTTTGTTGGAAGATAGTATTTAATGTAAAGTAAATAACTTAGAGGCAATGAGTTTAGAGACTTAACCTTAAACCTCTTTTTTGTCGTTCACAATGTTTAACCACTAAGTAATTTATATAAATAATTAATTGTAACATTTAAAATATATAAAGTGGTTAAAAAAAATTGCATGGAGTAACGTGGAATCACTCCTGACATTTTCAAAACTTGTTTTTTTAGTTTTGTATTTGGGGAGCTTAGAGATGGAGTGAAAGTCCTCAATTGGCTAGGAGCTTGGAATAGGTACTAAACTTCCTAATTGGTTGGGATCTTGGGAATGGGTACTAAAAATTCTCAATTGGTTGAGAATGGTTTTGGGAACTTGGGAGCTTTTCGAAAGCTTCAACATCTTCAACTTCAAGGAAATGAGAGCAAGCTTTAAATTAAAATTTTATTTTTGGTATTATTTTTTATTTGGAAGATAGTATTTAATGTAAAGTAAATAACTTAGAGGCAATGAGTTTAGAGACTTAACCTTAAACCTCTTTTTTGTCGTTCACAATGTTTAACCACTAAGTAATTTATATAAATAATTAATTGTAACATTTAAAAATATATAAAATTAGTTAAAAAAAAAATTGCATAGATGTATTGGAATCACTCCTGACATTTTCAAAACTTGTTTTTTTAGTTTTAACATTTTGGGGAGCTTGGGAATGGGTACGAAAAGTCCTCAATTGGCTAGGAGCTTGGAATAGGTACTAAACTTCCTAATTGGTTGGGATCTTGGGAATGGGTACTAAAAATTCTCAATTGGTTGAGAATGGTTTTGGGAACTTGGGAGCTTTTCGAAAGCTTCAACATCTTCAACTTCAAGGAAATGAGAGCAAGCTTTAAATTAAAATTTTATTTTTGGTATTAGTTTATTAAATGAAAATATAAATATTTTTATTTCATTATTAGAAACACTTAATTTATTACAAATATTTTTATTATATTTATTCAAAATATTATGATAAAACAAAGACTAAACTACAAGTAAAAATTATTTCAATAATTATTTAAATAAAAGAACTTAATTTAAAAAAATATATTAAAATTTTATAATGTATTTTGTTTTTCATTTTTTAGTTGAGTCTTTATGGATATTAAAGTTTCAATATTGTGTTAAATATACTCATATAATTACTAGCACAAATTAAATTAGTAATTTATATATTATAGTTATTCCAATATGAGCAAAGTGTCCTGGACTAGCCTCCAATTTTACTGAAATAAAATTTAAAATGTATCATTATATAGATACATTGTAATCTAAAATAATTTTTTATATCTTTAAATATATAATATTGCCCCTTCCAACTTGACATTCTTGAAACTCATGCAACATAGTATTTTTTATATATTAATTTTAATAAATCAAATTTAGTCTTAGTGAATAATAACAATCATTTTTTTTTTTTAAATAAAAAAGGGCAGGCCCTGCTATAATATATTAACCAA
>SNQJ01S0185390.1:3203-14820 GCA_010110895.2 Picea sitchensis | reverse complement strand
AAGGAGGCGCTAACAAATGGTATCATACGCATTCCGTGTCACCCTCTTCGGGTCGAGTTGCTGTGATATTGGTGGGCATTTGTATTGCCGTGGTCATGGATGGTTTTGATTTGATTTTATGTTTGGAAATCACAAGATTGCCCCGTTCAAGGGGAAGAAATCATAGAAAAATTACTACTTTGATTTGTGCAATCATTGTTTTAGAAGTACTTTGCATTGTGGGTTGTAGCGCAATAGCAGGAGTTATGGGTATAAAAGCTTTTGGAAGATGGATATACAGTGCTTTGCAATGCCTAGCTTTCCTGAAATGCATAATAGCCCTCGATTATATCCTTCCAATCCGTCCAAATTCCTTAATTCGAGATTCACCGGAATACGAAGAACTGCCATGGTGGTTTGATAGCTGTGGATTGTACATTGTAATAGCCCTCGATTATATCCTTCCAATCCGTCCAAATTCCTTAAGTCAAGATTCACTGGAATACGAAGAACTGCCATGGTGGTATGATAGCTGTGGATTGTACATTGGATCTTCTACAGTCTTGCTGAATGCGATCCTAGCTGGAGTTCGAGCTAAGTGGGAGTTCGAACAATGATTTATATATATTCGATGTAATGCACATTTTAATGTGGATTTTATAGCCAATGTTAGTTGATTATATTTGTATATTTGTGGCTAAGCTTTGTTATATTTAATTTAATTACGGTTAATTTTTTTGAAAATTTTCAATTATTTAATAACATTTTTTCATTTCATTTTTATTATATAAAATTATAATTTTATTTAAAACCATGACTTTAATTTATTTTGTTTGAAAATAAAATATTATATTTTGAATTAAATCATTATTTTTAATAATAAATCTTTTAATTTAATTATAGTTAATTTTTTTGAAAAAATTTCAATTATTTAATAGCATTTTTTTATTTCATTTTTATTATATAAAATTATAATTTTATTTAAAAACATAACTTTAATTTATTTTATTTGTAAATAAAATATTATATTTTAAAATAAATTATTATTTTTAATAATAAATCCCTTTGCAAAGAAACAAATGAAAACAACACGACTTTTTATCCTATGCCCCTTCACTAACATTTCATCTAAATAAGAGACTCACTTGGGAAGGACCTTATGTTGAAACAACTTGGCTACATTGGATACAACATAAGCTTTACAGAAACATCAAAGCTTTTCCTTTTATTATGTGTTAGGGGATCTACCACACAACAAGACAATCTTTCAAGACAAACCTTTTCTTCCTGAACTCACTGTTGCTCAAGGATTAACAATCCTCTCACATTTTCCTAAGGAACAAGTTTCCCCTCCCATTCCCTCCATACCCCCTCCCATTGACCATTCTAAGCCTTGTTTTTTTTTTTTTAAGGTGCCTCACAAAATCAAATCTGTGAAGGAGGTGCAACCCTTTACCTCTCCAACAGACACTTTTTCAAAATCAAAATGGAACTGTTGTTGAACTCTTGGCGTTAAAGCTACTCCTTCAATTTGCAAGGGAAAACGGGGTCCAAATCTACAACTTTTTGGAGATTCAAAAAATGTTATCAATTGGACTCGTAAACAACAATCTTGCCACAACATCTTTTTGCAGCCATTATTAGAGGAAATCTTCATATTATTAGACACTCTTAACAGTTACTCACTTAAACATGTTTAAAGAGAACGAAATCAATTAGTTGATTCTCTATCAAAAGCTAGACTACAACTTCCACATGGGTTCTGACACTTTTCAGAAGCAAAGGATGAAGACACATACGAGTTTTTCCACGGCCCCTTTATAGAGGCCTTGGGATGAAACTCCCTCTAACAAAATTTTGATCTTGCTCAAATTTTGGAAAAACAACAATCATTTCCAAAGGATGAACAACTCTCTACTTTCTCCTACACAGTGTTACATCACTCAATAAAATTAAGCTTTATTTCCAAGAAAGATATGAGTGGGCCTAATGGTTAAGAACATGTGTTTCATCCTAAAAGGTCACAAGTTCAAATCTAGAGGGGGATAGGGTATGGATAGGGTATGTATACCTCCGGATTCCATAGATTGTTGTTTAAAGTGAGAGATTTTTACGTAATGTTACCATTTTTTCAATTATAGATTGAGTTATTTTAATGTTAATTATGTTAAAATATATTTATATTAGAAATGTGTTTTTTAATTATTATTTGTTACAAGACGATGATATGAAGTTAAAAAGAAAAAAAAGAAAAATAATAATATTATTATTTTTTAAATGAAAAGAAATGAAATGTATATTATTTAATTTTCTAATTTTAATTGTGTAAGTGTAATAACCATTTAAAAAGTGTAATCTCTATTCAATTTTTAAATAGAAATGACTATTTTTTATTTTAAAGAAAAGTGTTTACATAAGAATTGTGAAAACCTCATAGTTATTGAACATTTGTTTATTCCAACATTCAATTTTAAGATCAACATAAGAGACACATTAAATCTTCAAATCTACAATTTTTTTTGTTCTAAGTCTTTTGGGCATTCATCGAGCTTCAATGTTCTCCTGCCCAACCATCTTACTAAAAACTCAATTAGCACATCTAAATCAATCTACCTATGTTTGCTCTTGCCCAACCACCTTACTAAAACCTCAATCTACCTATGCTTGGGATTCAACATGAAACCTCCCAAAATGTCAAAAACAGAGAGGAAGATGGCTTGCCAATCCACTTACAAGTCTAAGCACAAAATAGAGTATTTTATTATAAATAAATATATAAATCACATTCAAAAAACAACCCTATAAATTAAAATAAACATAAATAGCTCATAGAAAACCTCTATTTAGTCTTTTGGTAGGGACTTGTACCTACAAGTAACAAGTGTCACTGTAAAATTTTTGGTCCATAGATTTGAATTACAACATTATCTTGAAGATGCTTATACCAATACCAAAATTGCATTAGTTTATGTTCCTAAAACTAGTGTTGTAGGTGAAGTGGTGGAGAATTGCTTAGCAAAATTACTTAAAATATATTCATAATAGCAATAAAAATTATAATAAAACCAACAAATAATGTAAGCCTCTTGTTATAATATAAGACAACAAAATTCTCTGAAGTAAATAGTCAACCAATTATTATTTATTCTATAAAATAAGTCTTCAATAAAATTGAAAGGATATGTGTTAAATAAAAAATGTGTATATATAGGTATGAGCTTAACATTAACTTATTACTATATAGTGAAGAGCTTATGTGCTTAAATCTAAATATAAGATCAAGTAATCATCCACATATCAGATTCTTATTAATTTTTTAAGGCTTTGACACGATTAGATAACAACAAAATAAATTTGATAATATAACTTTATTCATAACCATATGAATAATGACCATACAATTATTACCTCATATTCTAAAATATGATGGTATTTGATAGCTCTATCATTATTTTGGTTTTATACAATATTCATTTAACTTTAGGTGTGTTCTATTTTATTAATATTCATTGTGGCTCAGGCTATTATGTGTAGATTTTGTAATTAGTAATTTTTCTCTACTCTGCTCTAATTTTGTAATTGTTATTTTTTTCATATATATATATATACCTTCATGTCTAGATTTCTTTTCTAAAATCATTTTTGATGAATTGGAAAGAAAAGGAAATACTATTCATTATTGGAATTACTAATAAACTAATAACTAGTCCATTACAAATTTTCAAACCATGATCACCACGCATACTTGAATTTACAAAAAATTGGCACCAAACCTTAAATGTATACCGTTACTTTTTTAAACCTTTAATGCTTTAAAAAGGGCCAAAATTGGGGTCATCTCAAAAAGTTGAGTAATCCACTTCATATGGTATAATATGTCATTGGAGTGATTAAGCTTTAAATTTCCATTCACTATGGGTGCATCCAACTCTACACCCCTCATGGTACTTTCCATTCACTATGGGTGCATCCAACTCTACACCCCTCATGGTACCTGAGTTGGAATTAGTGGTCCCTGTGGGAGAGAGAAGGCAACCATGGAACTTCCTTCATGGATGGTCTACTAAGAAGTGTAGATATGGGTTATGATTGTAGTTATAAAGAGTTGTAGAGATAGTATGGACTAGGTATATACAAAGGAGGAAAATCCTAAAATATATTAGGAGATAACAAAAGTGGAGATGGAAAAAAGGGGTGAGGCGAGAAAGGAGACATCAAAAAGTGGGAGATAACAAAGATTGCACACTGGAATGCTAGCTATAAATTCTATTACAAATTTGGTTACAACATTGTTCAAAAACAAATATGTGCCAGCATTGCACTTCACATCCAATATATGACATCACATGTATTTATTCCAGTGACATGAATTTAATTGCATCAATGAGTAGATGTAGTAGTTATATAAGATTAAAACTCCAAACTTAGACTATCTATGTTTGGAAAAAAAATAAAACAATAAAACAATCCTTGGAAAATGTGTCCTTGTGTGAGCTAATTTGAACAATAAAACAATCCTTGGAAAATTGATTAACTATGTAATTAATTATGTACATAAAATGACAAACCTGCAATAACACATTAAAGATATTAGCTAATTAAATTTCAGAAAAATATGTTATTTATTATATAAAAAAATACATATATTAATTTCCTATGTTATACATTAGATATACCACACAAAATATAAAGTCAACCAGAAACTAATAGAGAGTCAAAACAAACTCATTGCTATAGTTCCAGGCCTTTGGCAGGGACTAATAAGCCAAAAAAAAAAAATTGAATAGATACTTTAAAGTAAGTTGTAGTCTTTGATCCTTTAACTTCATTAGTGTAGAATGAATAAACAGAAAAAAAGAAAAAACATTTTTTTTCCAAGTAAAAATTTGCTCAAAATTATATTAGAGATATAATTTTCTTTACATACAAACATCCAAGAGGTACTTTCATCATCCAAAGACATAAGAATGTCCATGGAAAAAAAACCTTCATAAACCATAACAAATAAAACAGAGACTCATATGACATGTAAGTATTATAATCTGCCATTGGAGATTATCAAAAATACATACTGAAAAGTTTTCAAGGGCTACTCGAACATACTAAAAACAAGCCACAACTGAGAAAAATCTAAGCTGAGAGTTCAATAGATAATTATATGCTTTGGCTCCTGATCTCCACCCGGTTCCCATTGTTAGAAAGTAATCCTCCCTTCAGGAGCCCTAAGAGATTCCTTGGAGAGATTGTCAGCCTCTTTATTAAACTCCTTGTAAATGTGATGGAAGCTTAGTCTTTGGAAATTTTTACATAGATCTAAGGTTTGCTTTTTCCAGTTCTCAATATAGCATACATTCAACTTAGCCTTTCCATTAACCCAATCTATAATTACTCTTGAATCCCCTACTGCTTGAAGCCTTTGAATAGCTAGGTAGTTGGCTAATGTAAGGGTAGCCCAAATACCCATTAATTCAGCCTTTGTAGTTGATCCTTCACCAACATTTAGGAACCATATGTAAACCTGATTATCAATTGTTTTTATGACTCCTCCCGCTCCACATAATAATCTATCAATGCTTGTTGCCCCATCAAAAAAATATATGGCTTCCCCCGTCTCAGACTGAAAAGAACAATCCTTTGTGAGTGATTTAGTGATAAAGGATTTACTTGGATTGAAAAGACCCAAAATCTTGAATAAAACAGGGTGGATAGATAGAGCCTTGTTTTCAAAAACACATTTATTTCTTTCAAGCCACAGTCCCCAACAAGTGATTTCCACAAGTTCAGGGAAAACAGATTTGTCATTTATCCATTGGAGGTAACAATCTGTAATATCTTGTCCTTTCCAATCACTGTTTAAGTTCAGTAGATGTTTCAGCCATGCCCAGACTTTCCTTGTGAAGTTGCAATCAATGAATAGGTGTTCTATATTTTCCAAGTTTCTTTTGCAAAAAACACACCAGCCAGGCCCTACCCAGCCTCTTCTCTGTAGTCCTTCCCAAGCTAAAATCTTCCTATTTATAGTCAACCATGTGAAAAGTTTAATTTTTAATAAGGTATTCCACTTCCATAGCTTTTGTTTCCAATTTGCTTCCTGCTGATAATTTCTAGTAGAAACAAGAGCTGAATAAAAAAAAATTACAGTCGCCTTTCCTGAAGCATCTCCACCCATCCATAGTAGAGTGTCCTCTGAATTACCCAAGATAACTCCAGCAGCCTAGATATTCCTTGTACAGCTGTCCCATTCATCTGCTAGAATACCACTAAGTCCCAAAGTATCACTGTCTCTCCAATAATTAGAATTGTCCCTTGAAACCTGTTGGTTTTTTGCATGGGAAAGCAGATTTATATTTTTCCTGCTAAGATGATCTCGAATTTCTTGAGACAAAAGGGCTTTATCACGCAACCCCAGGATAAAATCTTGACCAATATAGATTTTCTCTCCCGAGCTCGGCAACCAACTGTGCTAATGAGTTATCAGATGAACCGATTTCAACAAGTTTCTCCAGACTCTAGAAGTTGAACTCTGCCCAAAGTTTGTCAATCTGAACCACCTTGTCACATCCTGGTACTTTAAATATTTATCTAAGGCAATGTTGTGCCAAATACCTTCGCGATAGAGGGTATGCCAAAGAGTATTTGCCAGCAAGGTTGTGTTAAATTGTGCTAAGTCACGGAAACCCCAACCACTAGCAGACTTAGGCGTCGAGATTACCTCCCAACTACACAAGTGTATATGACTGGAAGACAAATTTCCATTCCATAAAAACTTATAAAGTAATTTGCGGATTTGTGCAATAACTGATTTTGGGATTAATTCAATTTTCATCCAATAAATGGATTGACTCTCAAGAACCAACTTTAATCAAACATATCTTCCTCCCAAAGATAGCCAACGATAGCACCAATTTTAAATCTTTTTCCCAATCTTTGTTAATAGCCACGACCAATCCGCTTCCCTCTAAGGTCCAGTTTTTAAATGAATGCCCAAATATTTGAAACCAACGTTTAAGGCCGAGAAAGTAAACGGTAGCACCGTTTTGAAAGGAATCATCTCAGTATCAGTCAAACCTTCATAATGCACCATAGTCTTTGAAGAATTTACCTGCAATCTTGAAGATTTACAAAACAGATTTATGGGATCAAAAATTTATTTCCATTCTGTAAGATCAGCCTTAGACAGGATCAAAACATCATCTACAAAAAGCAGATGTAAAATTCTTATCAAATTTGAGACTTTAACCCCCGAGACTTTGTTCTCCAATTTACTTTTGTTTAATAAAAGGCTTAGAGCTTCCATTACTAAAATGAATAATAGGGGAGAGAGTGGGTAGCCCTGCCGTAAGCCCCTCTCGCTCTTAAAAAAACTGTAACCTCTCCATTTATGAGCACTGCATAGGAAGGAGATGTAACACAGCTCATTATCCATCTGATCATTTGTGTGCCAAAACCAACTTGATTGAGTATCAAAAGAAGGAAGTCCCAATCCACACAATCGTAAGCCTTACGCAAGTCCAACTTAAGGATCAAAGATTTGTTTTTGTTTTTTTTTGTAATACTGTGTAAGCATTCAAAGGCAGTACTTATAACATCCCGTATTCTTCTTCCTTCCAAGAAACCTAACTATTCTTCTGAAATATTATGGGATAGTATAGGCCTAATCCAATTTGAGATGATTTTAGAAATCAATTTATAGCAGAGATTGCAAAGGGAAATCGACCTATAATCCCCAAAAGAAGTCGGGCTATTTTCTTTAGGGATCAAAGCCAAAAAAGTTGAATTTAAGCAATGCGGGATATTTCCATACAATCTAGATTCCTCCACCATATTGATCAGATCACTACTTACCAAATCAAAAAAGAAAGAGAAGAATTCCATCGTCCAGCCATCAGGGCCCGAACTTTTGTCCCTTTGGAATAATTTTAGAACAATTTTGATTTCATTAGCCATGACTGGCTTCACTAAAGCTACTAAATCCTCTGCCTACACCATTCTGGGGAAGAGCTCTGTAACCTCAATTTTCTCCAAGTGAAAAGAGTCAAATTGGGACTTGTAAAAATTTGTAAAATACTTTGTTGCAGCCTTCTTCAAGTTTTCTTGACCTTTAACTTGTTGGCCATCATCATCAACTAGTTCCCAAATATGTTTGTGGATGTGTCTTTGACTAGCATAATGATGAAAGAACTTTGTGTTTGAGTCCCCACTGCTGATCCAGATTGCTCTGCTCCTTTGGCGCCATTTTTCCTCATTGTATCTCAAAATTTCATTTATTTCCTTTTCTAAATTGCCCAGGATAATTTCTTTATCATCTATTTTCTTTTCTTCAGCAGCGTGTAATAAAATCTCCTTGATCTGTGCTTCAAGAGAAACCAGATTATTTGCTAAGAGTTCTTCTTTCCTTTTTTCCCAAATCTTAGTATGTTTTTTAAGGTCTTTTAATTTCCATACAAGTCTGCGTTGAAAACCTTCTTTAGAGAGATATTTATCGTCTTTCCAAATCCTGGATACTAAAGCTGCAAACTCAACATCCATCAACCAAGAAGGATTAAATTTAAAGGGATAATTCTTAATGACTGTAACAAGATCCATCTGAAAAATGACCGGCGCATGATCCGATATATATGGATATTCAACCCAGGAACGATGAAATTCTTTGGAGATTAATAAACTTTCTGAGATGAAAACACGATCCAATCTCTTTGCTATAGCCTGGGAATCCTGACGTCCATTTCGCCACGTTGGAACCATCCTTTATGGGAAAATATCCACTAAATGTTTTGACTGGAAGAGTGCATTTAGGTGATCTGCCAAAGAAACCGAGTAATTAGTACTACCCCACATCTCTTCGACCGATAGAGTAATGTTTAGATCACCCACCAATACCAGATTTCCTACCTCAAGAATACCACTATTAGCCAATTTATCCCAAAAGGTTCTTTTTCAATGCACGACCCATATACATTAAGGAAAGTAATAGGGCACTCCGAAGAAAGCACCCTGCCTTTCAACATGATACCCCCACAAGACAAGAAAGGAAGTAAGGAGAAGGAATTTGGGTTCCAAGACACTAATAAACCTCCCGAAGTTCCTAGAGAACTAATAGCACAAGTGAACCAAGTCAGATGAAAAATTTGAATGTAAGCTCTAGCCTTTGATTCCTCCACTAGAGTCTCTTGTAAGAAAATGATATCAGGATGAACACGATCCAAAACCCTGTGTAGAGTGGCGGCTTTTAAGGGGCCCCTGATCCCTCGAATATTCAATGAAAATAAAATCATTATTTTTCCCTTGCTAGGGCCTTCAGCGCTCTAAGTGCCCAACTGTCTAAAGTGGAAAANTAAACCCCCTTTCAGTCTTTTCCTCGTGCTTCAAGTTTTAATTGGGGAAATCTCAATTCCAAGCCCCCGCGAGCAGGCGTACTCCTTACCTTTTCCCACAGATAAAGAGTTAGATGAGGAGGCAAGTTCCCCACCCGTAGTCTCCTCAACAACTTATTTCTCGAGAAAAACAGGAAGTGTAAGGGGAGGGTCCTTCCCTCGAGCAACTGGAAGAAGACTCTCAAAAACAACTAGTAGAGTTTCATCATCCACTTCTGACTCCCTACAACCTTGTAGGTTTGCCTCAAAGATAGATAGTGTAGGAGACAAAGAATCCGACTGAGTAGGAAGGGGCACAGAGATCGAAGAGGTAACTTCTAACTCAGGAATAGGTGGAGAGTCTATATGCATGGCTACCTCATTAATACCAGCTTGACCCGAACAGTTTCCTATCCCCAAATTTACCGACAAAGAAGGATTTGTAGCCTTATCAATCACCCCTTTATCAGTTCTCAAGGCAAGAAAAGAATCCATAGATTTCATGTCTACCCCCAGAGACTTATCCAAATAATCCCTTTCCAGCAAAGATAAGGAATTATATAAAGATGGACAGTGATATTTTAACTTACCCGTGAAGTTCTCCCGCAAGATCTCCTGGGTTGTAGTCTCCTTCTGAAATCTAGGCTCAACAAATCCAAAAAGTTCCACCTCCAAAGTACTATTCGGCACATCCCAATTTTCCAACTCTTCATCAGGTTCTTCTGACGAATTAAAACCTTCACAATCCCTTCTTAAATGTCCTGTGCAATGACAACGATTGCATCTATAAGGAATCCCCAAATAGTCTAATTTCTTCTTTCTCCTCCGGTCGCGCCATATAATGTCAAGTGTTTATGGTAACCCACCATGTATATCTATCTCCACTAGAACATGACCCATTTTTCTATCAACTGCATTAAGTGCCGACCTGTCAACAGTGATGAAAGAACCTAAAGAGTCTCCTATGGCTCTAAGAGCTCCTTCATTCTAGAAATGGAGAGGGAGCCTAGGTAATAAAACCCACAGGTGGCGCTTTGTGAAATATTCACTATGCGGGTCGAAAGAGAGTCATCATCTTTTCAACATTATGCTACTTGCTCCGAAAGTCCACCGGGAAGCCAGAAGAATGACAACATCCTCGTGCGTTCTGCACTCGAATCCTAACCAACCTTTCTCCAGAAAAGTAAGATGAGGAACATATCCAAGCAAGGGGTACCATGTCCTTTGCATCCATTCTTGAATAGGTTCCTGCTGAAGATAATGATAGGAAACACATCCTACCAAACCGCAAAGGGCCATGTTACAGGTCTCCTTTAAACCGATATCAGACCCCAACACAAGTTTTCTTGGAACCTTGTTGGGTTTCCAAATCATTCGCCTTCTGCCTGTAAGATTTGGATTTACCCTTACTATCTTTTGAGTCGTAAAAGGACTAGAGGAAGGCTTCTATGGAAAACCTCTCACCGTAGGGGAGGAGTTTAGTTTCGGAAGAAAAGGTTCACAATGCGGAAAACATAACGGTCTAGGTAAAAAGGTTGAGTTATTCAGGGACACAGAAGGAAAAAAATGTTAAGAACTATCATTTAAAATATCTAGATAAGATAAATGCTCTTTACTCTTCGGTAGGTGGTATGACTTGAATACATCTCTCTTCCCATCAAGTGAAACGGGGGGACCCATTATGAAAACTGACAAGGAGTTTTAAAAAGATAAAAGGGAAAAGAAAGAGCACCCACTAGAACCCACTAGAGGATTCACCCTCTCGAACCAGTTTCCAAAGATACTAAAAATAAAAGGGATTCATCAGAGGTCGGAAATCATAAAGACTAGGTAAAACAAAGTGAGAGTGTAATAAAAAGGCGGGCCCAATACTAAAGTCACTACACTCCAAAGGAACTAACAGTTCCCAAAAATATAAGTGTTACTCGTAATAAACCAAAAACAAACCATGTAAAAAGCTAGATAATATGAGAGAGGTTCCCCAAACTAACAAGTCGATGGTCTTCCTATCTCAACAGGAAGAACACAAACCTTTCAATCCATTCCTTCATCCACAAAAATTTGAAAAAACCCCTTGGCTCTAGTTCGTCCATTTTCCCGCCTCCTGGGTTTTTAAACTCATAATAATTCCAGAATAAAAACACTTATCATGAATAAATAAAGAAAAAAGAATAAATCTGGATGCTCGTCCGTAAGGAGCAGTCTTTAAGGCGAAGGCATGAAATGAAATGAGATGCTAAGAGTCACTTTATCGTACGAATTTGAACGCTAACAGAAACCCAACG
>SNQJ01S0185389.1:3158-18739 GCA_010110895.2 Picea sitchensis | reverse complement strand
AGTCAGTATTACCAGTACATAAATACAATGTACCTACCTTCTCTCCTTTTCCTATCACCAATGATCCTTTGGTGACCTTCCACACCTTATTTGTAAATATGGATATACAACCTTCACTTGCCAACTGCCCTGTCGAAATTAGATTTTTCCTTAGATCTAGAACATGTCTTACCTATTTCAACAACCATTGGTTTCCATATCTTTTCTTTACTTTTACCTTTCCCATTCCAACAATTTTGCATGGTGCATCATCACCCAAATGAACCTGTCCAAAATCACCTTGAACATAATCTAGAAAAGGTTTCCTGTGGGGTGTGTCATGAAATGAAGCCCCTGAATGTAATACCCAAGACTCATAAATATTATCTACAGAAAGAATCAAAGCACCTTGTAACACATCACCTTTTACATTTGCTTCCTGATTTATCTCTTGCTATCTGTCTCTTTGTTTCTTTGGAGCTATGCAATCTTTCTTCATATGTCCTTTCTTCCCACAATTCCAACACTCTATCTTTCCAAATATGTATTTGGATCTGCCCTTCCTAGAATTCTCATAGTTCCCTGAGCCCTTTCCTCTATCCTTTTGTCTTTCCCTGTTCTCCATGTTTAACACATTACCTAATGTCTCACCTGTGCTTTTCCATCGCATTTCCTCACTAAGGATAACACCAACAACATCATCAAAATTTAAACTATTTGAACCAGAGACGGAGTTACTTGCAACCATGACCGAGTCGTTCCAGCTTTCTGGAAATGGGCACAATATTAGAAGAGCCCTGACCACATCATAAAAGTCCAATTTTACATAACTTATTTGATTAGTAACTGTATTAAATTCATTTAAATGATCTATAATAGACCCACCTTCCGACATCTTCATATTAAATAATCTCTTCATTAGAAATACCTTGTTGGACACCGAGGGTTTTTCATCCAGTTTAGTCAATGCGTCCATAAGCTCCTTTGTTGTCTTTTCTTTTGAAATATTGAAATCCGCTGACACTGCTAGGCTCAGTTGTATCGTTCCTAGTGCCTTTCTGCAAGATACCAGATATATAAAATATGCAGAACAGAACGAAATGCTAGAAATAACAGAATAACAGTGAAATATCCAGCATAATCTTCACAATACGCAGAAATGATATACGAAATAGCAATAGAAATAGCACTTGAACAGAAATGCGAGCGAAATAACTTACTTGATTGAGGATAGCAATGTTCATGGAAACCTCTTGAGGGGCAACCTCAATCGGCGTGCTTTCTATTACAATAATATACAAGTTTGGGTTCTCATACCCTCGACTCTATTTATGCCAAAGAAGCATCTAGAGGAAAGTCCTTCTAGAAGCGGAAGCTTCTAATGGAATCTTCTTACACATCCGCTCCTAATTATCTTTTTATTGGAAAGGTGCAGTAATATTGACCTTTATTACATCCGAATACGATGAAATCACCGTAATGCGGGTTAGGACCTTAACATGTCCATTATAAACTTGACCTTGTCCTCAGGCTTGAGATAAGGAAGCGTTACTTGGAGAATGGTATTTGGTTCCCAAGTGGCATCTAAGGTCATATCTTTCCACCATACGAGCACTTCCTTGATGGTTCTCGGCCTTGACGCTCCCTCGGTCCAAAAGCGCCCACGCACATGTAAAATGGATCGCTTGCGCCCGACTAGCTCCGGAAGGTTGGTTGAAGTTGGCATCGCGAAGTTTCAATCACCTTCTTCAGCGAGGAAACATGAAAAGCGGGATGTAGCTTCATTGGCCCAGGCTGACGCTAGTGATATGCGACTTGTCCCACCGCTTTAGAAGCGTGTAAGAGCCATAAAATTTGGGGGGCCCAACCACGACCTTTGCTCGACCTTGAGGAAGTTTTCTTATATGGTTGTAGCCACAATTACTTGATCCCCTTCTACAAATTAGCGTTCAGAGCGACCTTGATCGCTAACGCTTCATTGATTACAGGCCATGACCAAATTCTCTTTAAAGGTACAGAGAACAACCTCTCGAACTATAATTTGGTCAACTTCCTGGACCTTCAAGGTACCCGGTAAGTGTGAGAGAGCTGACGGTGGCTTCTATCCATGCTTGCTTCAAAAGGAGTCATGCGGTGGGCGTATGATATGTAGTGTTGTACCACCGATGGCCCGAGGGTATCCATTGAATTGGTGTTGTTTTTCCCGATGCAAAGCACCTCGGATAGGTTTCCAAACACTTGTTGGCTGATTGTTTGACCAATGCAATGCAGGGATGATAAGTTGATTTGAGATGCAATTGTGTGCCTTGTAACTTAAGCAATTTTTGGCAAAGTGCTTGGTGAAAGTTGGGTCGATCGGGGAAACAATAGAGTTTGGCATGCCGTGAAGCTTGAAGACGTGATCCATAAAAACTTGGGCCGCGATGGATGCGGTAAATGGGTGGTGAAGAGCACAAAAATGAGGCATACTTGGAAAGTCGATCCACCACCACCATTATCAGCGATTTTATTCCACGATTTAGGTAAGCGTAATGAAATCCATAGATATATCCTTCCAAATATCGGAAATTGGAAGGCGGTTAGATGTGCACGGAGATTTATTTGTTTCTCCCACGCGCTTGTTCAGGTTGGCGGATCTCACATTGACCACAAACTACGGATGTCTGATTTCATACCATCCGGAAAAGACATTTAACTCGTCATATGTTTGGTGAACGCGCCGATTTCCATTGGGTGTAACATGAAGCTCGAGAATAACGTAGTTTGAGCTTGGATTGTTTATAAATACAAGCGACCTTTGTATCGAGCTCATCCTAAAGCCAAGAGTAACCTGGGGGAACTGCGTATGATACGTAGTTTTTGAATTAGATGTGAACTTTTGTAGGGAGATCTTCGACCATTCACGGTGCGCAAGCTTGCGTGTCGAGGGTACAATGAAGGGAAGAGAAAAGGGATCGTCGTCTTCCTTATTTCAGGGGCCGATTGCGTCGCCACTACATTGTCTTTACCCTTCTTGTAAATGATCTCATAATCATAGCCAAAAGGCTTAGTGACCCATTTTTGTTGTTACTGGGAGGAAATGCGTTGTTTTCGAAAGTATTTGAGGCTTTGATGGTGTCTTAATTTGGAATCGTTGCCCCAAGAATGGGCGCCATAATTCAACTGCATGCAGGAGTGCCAACATTTCTTTTTCATAGATAGGTTTGCTTGATTCTTTTGGTGAGTTGTTTTAACAAGTAAAAGGCCAAAGGTCGACCCTCTTGCATAAGGGCGGTTCCAGTCTTTCGGATGCATCGCGCTCAACACAAATGTCTTTGAAGTCGGGAAGCGAACGGTGGTGCACATGGCATCTTCAAAGTTTGAAAGCTTGAGCATTGCTGGGGTCAATTGAAAGAGTTCTTTTTTAAGGAGAGTGCATTGAGAGGTCGCGGCAATCATCTTTCCATAGTTCTTGAGCCGAACTTGCGGTAATACCACAATGAGGCCAAAATCCCATGAAACTTTTGAGAGTCTTAGGGTGCGTCCATTCTTGCATCGCTTCAATCTTTTCGGGTCCACCACGGCACCATCACTTGCCCACCAGAGATGACCCAAGTATTCAACTTGGCCGCAAAGCACATTTGAAGATGTTTGAGGAAAGGCGGTCGGCCGGTAGAGGAGAACTTGATCCACATGAGTCGGATGGTGCTTTCCATGTCTTGCTATATATGAGGGGATATCATCAAAGAAACTAGGACAAAATGGCCCGAAGGACGGAAGACATGGTTCATGAGGCTCGAAAGGTGGGAAGTACACAACCCAAGGGCATGACCAAAACTTCGTAGTGGCCCTCATGTAATTCACGAAAGGCCGTCTTAGGAATGTCAGCCTCTTTCCTACGGATCACGGTGATAGCCCGGCGAAGGTCAAGTTTGGTGAAGAATTGGGCACCGCTCAATTCATCGAGGTCATCAATGGCCGGGATGAGAGAATTATCTTTGATGGTGGCGAGTTTATTGAGGGCCGCGAGTCGGAACCCGTCGCCACGAACCTCCCTTCTTTAGTACCATGACAACGAGAGATGAATAAGGACTGCATTACTAGGGCCGGATGACCGAGTCATGAGTTACAGACGCATCTTTTCAATTTCATTCTTTTGGGCAAAGGGGGTGGCGATATGGTATGTTGGGAAGGCTTCACGGGACAAGGGAATGGAATGATCATGGAACCCGCGGGAAGGGGTCGCGGGGAGTGGAAGCTGTTTGATGTTTTAGTCAAAGAGGGCTTGGAGGTCTTAGACGCAGGTGGGATCTCGTGGCAGATATGGAGTTGGGCTATGACACCGAATGACCTTTTGAATGTAGTAATTTCTCCATGCGATGAGAACTAATGATTTGGAGAACCAGCGGTGATGCCTTGAAATTTATTGATATTGGGCCTTGGTCATATTGTGCATGGTGAAGTTTTGGAGATCCCATGAGAATGGGACCCAAGGTTACGAGCCATTCGACACCCAACACAATGTCGCGGCTTCCATGTCAATAGCAAACATATGTGATTTGGGTTGTAGTCACCTATTTGTAGACGCACATTTTTCCACGGCCCTCCACATTTCATAGAGCCCCATTGGCAATCATGATTTAAAATTATTATGACATGGATATAGAATTATAACAGGTTTCTTGAAGCGTCACGTGATGAATAAGTTGTGGGTGCTGCCACTATCAACCAAGATGATGACAGCACTACATTACTTGATATAGCAGATTAGCTTAGCGAGAGTTTGGAAGTGAGAGAGAAGCCGGTGAGGGCATTGAAGGGAAATGATGGGTTCTTCTAGCGGGGAGGTCCGGAAGGAGGGTTTATTTTAGAAGTTCCTGGTGACTTCGAGGAGCAGGGGAGATGTCATCATCGTCTTCTTGAGTATCCTCGGAGGGGGCCATAAAGATATTTTGTTCACCCATTTGTGGCGAGAATATTTATCATCCACCGGTTATGAGGCCTTTGAGTTGTCTTTCAAACATTTCAGCTCGGGTCAGTTTTTTGGATTTTTAAAGGAGCGAAGGGAGTAGTGGGGTCTACTGGCTTAGGGCGCGGGAAAAAAGAAGGCTACGGTTTTGAGATGAAACAATTTGTGCTTCTTTGGCTTTTGGTAGCCTCACCCAAGTCATAGAGTCGAGCCATGAGACATGGGCCCCTAACCTCCTCCTTGAGGCCAGCGATGAAAACACTTTCTTGAAAGAAGGCATCAGTCATGCCCTCTGTTCGAAAAGCGAGGCACTCAAATGCACGGAGTTATGAAGTCTTCGGCGTGCACGATTGTTTCAATTTTTTCAAGCGACCCAAATGGTTGGTGTCGGTGTCAAAGCGTTCATAAAGCTTCGCAACAAAAGTGGGTCAAAGCAATATATCGCCAATGGGAAGTTTTCTCCATTGCCACCATTGCCGGCGTTCTTGATCTAGATGGAGAACACCATGCGAGTTTAGCCAAAGTCATGCGGTAATGTTGTAATAATGTTTCGTTTGTGTGACCCAACCAGTGTGGTATGAGCCATCAAATTTAGTTACATCCACCCTCGGAAGAAGTATGTCCCTTTGAAAGTGATGTGGTTGAAGGAATGGGAAGGTTTCACCTTCCAGTCTTTAGGTGCATCCTCGAAAGGGTCATAGAGAGGAATTTTGAGTTTGGTCGCGAGTGCTACAACTGGCGGATTCAAGTTCATTTTGACTTCGCCATTGCGGACTTCCACTTATTGTCTAGGCGGAGGCATTCATGGAGGCATCCTGGGAGGAGGCAAAGCAGCGAGTTGTTGCACTTCTTGTTGGGTCTCAAGTAAACCATGTTGCGGGGTGTTGAGGCGAGACTCTAGCTCTTGGTTAAGGGTATGGGCCATGATAATGGTGAAGGCCCGAAAGGGTGCGGCGGAGTCGAGGAAATTTTTGAAAAATGATAGGGGGAAAGTGATGAGGCGAAAAAGATGAATCTAATGGGATAGGTCTCAAATAATGAACAAAAAATGGAGTGAAGCGAAAGGGTCTTGGTGAGGGTCAAAATTTTTTGCTTGAGAAAAATGATATGGGGGAAAGTGATGAGGCTGAAGAGATGAATCTAATGGAATGGATCTCAAATAATTTTTATTTATTTATTTATTTTTTATTTTTTCTGTTGCGGGGTTATGCTGCAGTGCGAAGAATGTTGCGGTCTTGAAATCCCCAAATTCTAAACAAAAAAAAAAAAAAAAAAAAAAAAAAAAACTGGCGGGTTAATAGATCTCGCCGGTTTAATTTGTTTTATATTGTGTTTATGTCAGGGTTAGGTATTCGGGTTCTCTGGACAAAGGGTTTACCACGTACTTTATAGCTCGATATCGTCGCGGGGTCAACAGTGAGTACTTCGACCCAATATCTGGGGCACTAACTAAGGAGGATGAGCGTGCATAGCCGTTACTACCGACTACTTTCGGTACTAAGTATCTTCCCGAGTCTTGTTCTCAGTGAAACTATAGCAATCCGATGGCCGATAGGTTTATCCACAGAAGGCTTCAGGAAATCTAGGTGATCCATTACCGCGAGGTGTTATTACGATCGCTACCACTTGAAGGGGGTACTAGCGAGAATTTACAAGGGTGGCCAACAAGCGATGGCTTAAGAACCACTTGTATTTCTGCGTGTATGAATCCCTCTAGCCAGCCCGCGTGTTTATGCGCTTAATGACAGATATCTGTGGCTTAAAAGGCAATAGAATCGTCTACTACCACGAAAAATTACACAATTTATGCCAAGGAAAGTGCTCTGACCACTTGCAAGATACGGATATATAAATATCACGAGCGAGCGAAATGCTAGAAATACTTGGAATAGCGATTGAAATATCCGGCATAATCTTCACAATCTGCGAAATGATATCTGAAATAGCAATAGAAATAGCACTTGAGCAGCAGCTTGATTAGGATACTTGTGTTCACGGGGCCTCTTCGAGGGGGCAACCTCAATTCGAGCAGTGCTCTGTTACAAAATATCCAAGCTAGGGTTCTCATACCCACCGGCTCCTATTTACTAAAAAGAAGCATCTAGGGAAGATCCTTCTAGAAGCGGAAGCTTCTATTAAGGTGATCAACTACATCTACCTAATTATCTTTTATTGAAAGGTCTTATTAATATTGACCTTTATTACATCGAATACATTAATCTACCCGTAATGCGGGTTAGGACCTTAACACTTTACGTCAAGAACCTCCCATTCTTAGATCCTTCATGGTGGTCGACTTCTTTGTTAATCCACCTAATGGTATGAATAGATCATTTTGATATAAATAATATTTCATCTTCATCTTCCATAATTGGCAGTTTTTGGTCGTTTAATTTCTCGGCCCCTAAACTTTCCATCTTCGCCATTTCTCCCACTAGAACCGGGAACACTTTCGTTTCCCTCTGTGAGTTACTTTTAGTTAGGATACTAGTTGTTAGAAAAGCGAGGTCATTGATGCAATAAAATAAAACAAATGCGAAATAAAACATAGAAAATACACAATACAATAGAGACACATATATATGTAATGGTTCACCCGATGTGAGCTACATCCACCAATTACTAGCGTCCTTCCTTTATTATTATCCGACAAATGAAGGGGTACAACCTACATCACACTTGTTGTAACTTACTCTTATTTATCTCACAATATCCTCTCTAAGAATACAATGATACCCAATGATACATAGCCAAAATACATTTCCCTCATAAAATAGGGTTGCCTTCTGGGAAAAACAAAACCTAACATAACTTCTACCGTCATATATACAACCTAATATTAGTCCATATTTACAATGAAATTACAATATATACATTTACCGGAAATTTTTCCTTGAGGGCACCTTGCCTCGAACCCCTTGCAAAGGGGGTAACCCCCTCTGCACTCCCCTAGCGCATGAGGGAGTGTACATTCTTCTAGGGTGTAAGTCTTCCATGGGGGTATAAACATGGCTGAAAACAAATGCCTCATCGAGGAATAACCGGGCTCCACAACCAACAAGGGGCACAAAGGTTGAGGGAGGTGCACAAGGAGAAGTAGGGGCACATTCTTTGAGTGGACGGGTGCACTTGAGGCTAAGTGTGCACCAAGAAAAGTGAGGAAGGGTGCATCTACTTTTTTGGTTGTTTTCTACAAAATTAGAGGGAAAGTCAAAGAAAAAGAGGAAAAGTAAAGGCATAACATAGAGAGGAGGGTGCACCAAGGCAAAAGGCGCTTTGTTCAAAGGCTAGCAGGCACAAGTTTGAGGAGCTCCATTGCAATCTTGAGGATAAGCTTGGATTGTATCAGGTTCTTTGTGTATTTACTTGTTGTATCATTTTCTTTCATATCTCCATATATATATATATATATATATATCTTACAGTGAGTTTTCCCATGGGGGTTTTTCCAAGGTCATGGTGACCAAAAAATCATGTGTTCATTTGTCATGTTTGCTTAGTATTTTCAACTTGTAGTTGTTAAATATTCTAGAGGTGTGTTTGATGTTTAATGCATGTTAAAGAAGGATAACTTGGATAGAAAAGCCTTCCATGAGTAAAACCATATAACAAGTGGCATTAAAGAGCATCAAACCAAAGCTTGTGGGAAGATTTCAGAGTGGGTAAAGTTCAGATCTAGTGGGATGTTTTTGATGGCCAGAAAACTATCCTAAAATAGTGAGAAAAACATTTTGAAAGTATATCTAGACTTGAAGTTAGTTCCCAACAAGAGGTCATATGACATGCCTTTTGGGAAGCCTATAGGACCTCGAATTTCTTCAATTTATCAAAGTCTAAGGAAATTAAAGGTGGGATGATTTTTTGGAGCAAATGGTTAGCATGTTTTCACTTATTTATTGGAAGATTCATTTGCACTTGAGTTTTGTGTTTTGGAGGCTTTGTTTTGTTGTTCAGGTTTACTTGGTTAGAGTGTATCAATTTTAGCATCAAATGGAAGCCATGTTGGTGGTGGGTTTGACATTGGAGATAGGCTTGCAAGGGATGGGAATTGGTCCCTATGGAAAGCTAGGATTGTCTTGATTTTGGATGATGGGAGAGTTATGGGAGATTGTGCTTCAAGAGAATCTAAGATGAACCAAGATGATCAAGACAGATATAGTGACCTCATTCCTCATGATAGTTTCTCATATTCATGATGATTTGGAAGCGGTTGGTGAGGTAATATATCCCTCAGAGTTAATTGAGGACAACCATAAATAGCTTCTCCAAACCTTGGGAGAGTTTTTTATGAGGCATCATGGCTAGAGAATATGCCCGGTTGGGAGAGGCTCTAGGATGTCTTTGTGTAGGATAAGGTTAGAGTTGGCTCTGGATATTCTAGTCGACGGCGGGGTGAGGATGGTGATCTTTCTCTTTTGTAAAAGGGAAAGAATATGACCAAGCAATGTCTCACGGGTGGGGCCAATCAGCAGCAGTAAAGACAGGGTGAGCAATAGAGGGATATAAATGGCGAGATGCTAAACAATATTTACTTTCATACCCACGGTTATCATAGAATAATTATAAGCGAAAATATCAACTATAACAATGCTTGGAATAAAAGATCTAGAAACGTTAACCATGCACAATAGACACATGAGCACAAGAATTTATCATGGGAAAACCAACCTTGGGGAGAAAAACCAACAACCTTTATTATAGAATTAAATCAAGATATTACTAGTATATCCTGTCACGGATCAAAATACCATGTAAGAAGATCCTCCCGAGGGGATAGTGTCTCAAGAGTTATCATATCACTAGGTAGCCAATATAACACCAAGAAAGAGCTTCTCCAAGTCTAGCGCCTTCCCCAAGTGTGGTGCACTCACCAAAATAACCAGAACTCCAAGATATAGCAAAAATACCACAACTACAATTGACAACTTCCTTGATGCACTCTGAAGGAGGTATGTTTTTCCAAATGAAATGATCTAGTCCTTATTTATACTAATCCAAGCATCTCTCTTTCCATGTGGGGCCAAATTCTCATTATAGGTCTTTAATTTTCCTTTATTATTTTTTTCCTTTCTTTCTTGGTGGGGCCGACTTCCCTCTTGGGTCTTCGTTCCTTCTTGGAATACGCGGTAGATGTAGTTATTTATTATTGTACTTCCTTATGGAGAATCACTACCTAAAATTGAAAAACTTCAACACTCCCTATCAATGAGGCAGGCATTCTCCAATACTTAGATTTCTTTTGTCATAGAATGGTTTTCCTTGAGCTTGGTTGATGTAGTCTTCTCTGGCATGTACCCAATTGATGTATACTTCTCCACCTTAGGAGCCAGTTGATGTATGCTTCTCCCACATATCACCGCGGGTCCCCAACGGTCCTTTTCAAGTCAACATGATAAAGGATATATACCACACCTGGTTCATTATCCTTAGCTAGTTCATCATGGCCATTGGAGGAGAATTATCGATGCTAATACACGAACAACATCAACACCTTGAACCACTCTACTTAGCAAAGTTAGCATGGCCATCGGAGGAAGTTTATGTCTGATGCATATGTACCTCGATTATCTATCATTCCTTGATCAAGTTAGCATGATAAAGGATAAAGACTATTCCTGGAACATTCTTCTTAGCCAATTCACATGGACATAATAGGAGAATGCGATTCTGCTCAACAACCAAGCCGGCATGGCCATCGGAAGAGAATGTATGCCATTTTCCTTATCCAAGTCACATGGCCACGGTAAAATGTTATCCTTATGCTTCCATTTGGAGAAGCATCAACACCTCTAGTCTTTGTCGATCCTTGTCAAGTCAGTATGATCAAGGATAAATACTACACCTGGTTCATTCTCCTTAGCTAATCCAACATGGCCATCGGAGGAGATGTCTGCGAATGGCGCCCAAAACATCAACCTCCCTCTCGTTGAGGGAATTCCTTACGCATCATGCCAAACTCGTCTCGGATGGGCTGCTCCATACGCATCATGTCTTGGATGAAGTCCTGTAAGAATCTTTTGAAGCCACATTGTTTTATGACTTGCAAATCTTGTTGCGATATACTTCATCTTTGTTGTACTAAGTTCCATAGAAACCTGCTTTCCTGGAATCATAACCGATCTCAAACCAAAGCATCACCCCGAGGTGCTCAATCTATATACTGCACTCCTTGCCAATCAGAATCTGTATATCATACGACCTTACTTCACCACGAGAGACATAGTCGAGGCCATATCCGGCCCGTACCGTACAAGTACCTCAACACATGTGGTTTGATTACAGCCAATGGCGGTGTCTAGGCTCTACCATGAACTAGCTCAAGGTGCAAATAAAGTGTATCCGGACACAGTGTTAACCATGTACATCAAGGATCCAATCAACTACATGTACATCATGGGATCCACCAAATATGAATACAGTGAATCACTCATCTTCATCTTATTTGTCTCCATAGGTGTAGACATGGACTTATGATCCATCATATCTAACCTCATCGGTATCCCCTGACTGAGGAAGATCTCATGTGATCCTTATCACACCTCTAATCCCAAGAAATAGTACAATCGGCCAAGATCCTCCATCTCAAACTTTTAGTCCAACTCCCTCTTTCATTGAAGTAAGCTTTGTTTTCCAGTCTAACTCACTGGCTTCTCCCTCTGTGACTAAGACAAGATCCATATTCCAATCCTCATGATTGGTTTCCTCCTCGATCACTATACCAAGATCTAATGAAACAAGTGTATCCTCCCAGTCTCCTCTCCCTAGAGGCCTCCCTCAACTCATGACACATGTGCAATGGGTCCTAGAAGATGTCCTGCCACTTGAATCTGGGGAACTCTCTGTGGTCGGTTCTCCCACTAACTCTCCTCTGGTCGGGGAGCTCACTCTTAGTTTGCATGCTCCTTCTAGAACTTGACTCCCTCTAATTCTGTAAAATCTCTGGAGCCATCTGATCTCTCCTGCACCTGATGACTTCCACTAAAGTTTGATCTCCAATAAAGTGTATTGGGAGGATGTTCCTCGCACTGTTGTATCACGAGAGTGCGCATATGAATTCTAGCTTCCTTTGAGATGGTACTTGGTGAAGTCATCTTCCTCACCAGTGGAGCCACATGCTTCTCCTCGTAACCCTGAATCTATGTAACTCGAGAAACTCTTAGTATCAAAAACAACTGCATGTCTAACTTCATCCAGCAAAGTATCACAAAGCCATGATGGCCTCTACTTAGTCCTTGTCCGTCTACGGGTAGATCCCGTGCCTTCTAGATATCGACTCTTCTTGATGATCTGAAGAGTGAAAAACTGAACTGTATTTTCATCCTACGGATCCTTATACTCCTAACTATCAATCTCCATGTGGAACCTCTATATCCCACAAAAATATCCTTCTTTCCAAAAGGTTCTAACTTAATTAGGTATATGGATGTATATTTTCATGTATACAACTCCATATCTAGATAGTCTTCTCCATGAATCAAGCTAGAGACCATCTAATAAGTTTCCTCCTACAATCATCATTATAACTCCCTCTCGAGGATCTATCACATGTGACATGTAAGGACAAAATTCAAACAAAATTAAAAGAACAAGAAACAATAACAACACTTTTCTAGTGTTGTGACCGACTATTCCTCCATGGTATCCTGTCGGGAACAAAACAAGAAAATCTCCATGGTAACTTCCATGGGATTTACAAGGTAACCTACCTAGGACAAAGATAACAACCAAGAAAATCTCCTAGAAGAGTTCAATTCTTTTTGTAAATAAGTGCATCATTAGTCCTAAGCGGTGAGGGTACATAATGATCATCATACTAACAATATTCAAGTGTTATTAGACATTTTATAGAAAAACTACTCAGTAGTAATAGAACTCTAAATATTGTTGTCCCGATTACAACATTTACTTTAGATGCAACAATATAAAATATCAAACCTAATTATGCAAACCCGGATTCCTTTCTTATTGTTGCCTCCATTTGATTCCGGTTATTAAGTATATTGTAAGGAACATCATCATTGTTGTTGCCTCCAATATGATCTTCCTCGCGATTACTAGATCTATGATCCTTTTGGATCTACTATCACTGCTTGGATAAATGTCTTTTTTTCCAAGTGTACATATCCTGCAAACACCCTCATGATATAACTTATATACAAGTGCATACCTCTCTGAAATTTATAGCACCATCTAGCTTATCTTCTAATCTCAAGGGAGTTTTCTGGCGGAAATTGGAAGCACAGCTTAGCTGGCTGGTATTGGAAAATGCAATTATGCTTGGCCTGTATGGCCGACAAGCGCAGCTACAACTATAATGGCAACTTCTAACTTCTGGCCCCATGGCAGCAGCTAAAGAAATGCAGCTGTTAAATTGCAAGCTGGCTACCAATTGTAGTGAAAAAATTCAACTCAGCAATTATGTAATTACCATGGGGAGGTGTGCTAGGCTAGGGAGATATGATATATGGAAATTCATCTCAGTGTCCTCCAATAAATTGCTCAACTAGCTTGACAAGTTCATATCTATACAACGATTGAAAAGTTCATGTGTGAAATTAAAATAGAAACGGTGGAGTGGAAATATTTCATCAAAACCTCTAATACCATGTTGATTTTCTGATTCTCGGATCTTGATAGTTATTTACTTATGATTACAAACAATATTTAGTTCCATGCCATAGTTATCATAGAATAATTATACGAAAATCTCAACTATAACAATGCAGTGAAAATAACAATATATAGAAACATTAACCATGCCTGATGAGCCATAAGAGTACACAAGAATTTATCTGGGAAACTGTCTTGGGAGAAAAGCCAACAACCTTTCTTATAGAAAAAATCACTCCAAGATATTACTAGTACATCAACATCACTAGATCAAAATGCCATATAGAGAAGATCCTCCCCAGGGCTAGCATCTCCAAGAGCTAGCATCTCACTGGAATAGCCAAGATAACACCAAGAAAGAGATTCTCCAATTCTAGCACCTTCCCCAAATTGGCACTCCCGGAAACCCGAGGAAACAAAATAGTGAAATACCACAACTATAGTTGGCCTTGTGTGCACTTCATAAGGAAACTTTTGTTTGTATTTCCAAATGAATTGATCCAGTCCTGTATTTATGCTAATCCAAGCATGTATATGTATTTTCCCATGAGAGACCAACTTCTCATTCTAGGTCTTTAATTTTACTTTATTATTTTTGTCTTTGAGGGTGGGGCCAACTTCTCTTCACGTGTCTTCAATTTCTTCCTAGGGATTATTTAATGGTATAGATGGGTCTTCTTGTACTTCTTTATGGAGAATTACTTCCCAAAGTTGTAAAACTTCAACAATGACAACATAGGAGATAGAGTTTATCTTCGGAGTTTGAGAGAGTGCTCAAGCCCATAGTTTGTTGTTCAAAGTTGAGGCATGCATCCAGTAATACAGTATATTGATAGTGGAGCTTCGAGTCACATGTTAGTTTTGAGATATCACTTCACTGATCTCAGAGATCAAAGATCGGTTAGGAGATATTCTTCTTGGAGACGACACCATAGTCAGAGTGGTTGGGCGTGGCACAATATCATTTCAAAGGGAGTGTATGTCACCCTTGGTGTTCAGGGATGTTTTGTATGTCTCGGGGTTGAAGAAAAAATCTCATTTCAGTTTCCTCCATCTAGGATAGGGGGCTTGATGTGTCCTTCAAAGGGACAAAGGTCCTGATTCACCCTAAGGGGTCTAGTGTCACTTCTAACATAGTGATTGGGATGAGAAAGGGCAACCTGTATAGATTGTTTTTCCATCCCTTGTATGCTTTAGCGAGTAGCATTAATAGAAGTCATTTGTGTGAGTTATGGCATCGTAGGATGGATCATCTACATCATGGAGCTGTGTGATCGTTGAGAGATATTATGACGGGTATGCCACATTTCAACATTGAGTATCAGGAGGTGTGTAGAGGGTGTTCTCTTGAGAAGTACACCAAGGCATTTTCAATGATGATAGTAGATCATTTGGGGTACTATACTTGATACACACATATCTGTGTGGGCCCATGTCATCTATTTCCTTGGGTGGTTGGGAGTATTATGTTACTTTCATTGAGTGCCACTCTAGTGAATCTCGATCTATTTCTTGAAAACCAAGAGTGAGGTCTTCAATAGGTTTTGTAATATACTTAGTATATTACATTCCCTATTCATTAATAATATGTTATAGGTTTTTATTGTGTAAATAAAATTATAATTTAAATGATAAGTCATAAGCTTTGGAAAGAACATGACTTATAATTCCCCACGTCTCAATTATATACATGTGTTGTATTTCACATGATGTCAAGTAAATATGTAAAATGAATAGTAAATCAATATTATTTATTATTATTTCACATGATGTCAAGTAAATATGTAAAATGAATAGTAAATCAATATTATTTATTATGGAAATATGGAATAATGTTTTGTATTCATGATGTTCTCATGAAGTGAACCACCAGATCCACTTCATTTGGTATCAAAGCAAGTCTCGATCCGGTAAACCCCATCGTTTCAGAGTTTCTCTAAGAAATCCAGATCATTGACCACATTAAGACATTTTTCCATTAAAAAACAAATCATCAAAAATTACCATTGAAGAAATAATCCTTCAGACGGAATTAGTACCACAT
>SNQJ01S0185387.1:0-18739 GCA_010110895.2 Picea sitchensis | reverse complement strand
AGAACTTGACGATCAAGATAACCCTCTTTCAGTGTTATTTTATATTCAAAATCAAAATCTCTCTATATCTGAGCATCCTTAGTATAAAAATCTGGTGTATTATTCGCAGTATCAAAGGTGCCCAGATGAGTTAGATCCTCATCAAAGAAGGAGACTCCACCTTGAAGTTTATAAGTATATCATTTTAGGGGACTTATTTTTTAGAAGATATGCTAATGGTTTGTTGCTACGATGTGTAAATGATGAAAAAGCACATAAATTATTACACAAAGTGCATGGATCATCAACATCTGTCATCCATATTGGTGGCCATTTTTCTGCTAAAACTATTGCTTTTAAGGCCATAAGAAATAGTTATTATTGTCCTTTGATCTTTCATGATTATTATAAATTTGCAAGGTCTTGTGATAAATGCCAAAAATTCGTTGGTAAAGAACATCTTTTTGTCATGCCTCTACAGCCTGTCCTTCCGAATTTCCCTTTTTCTAGGTGGGGTCTTGAATTTATTGGTCCAATCAATCCTTCATCTTCTGTAGGGCATATATTTATTTTGACAGCCACTGATTACTTTACTAAGTGGACTGAGGTTGTCCCTCTTGTACATGTGCAAGATAAACAAGTAATTTGTCTTCTGGAGTCTAATATCTTTTCCATATTTGGTCTTCCATTAGAAATCATTACAGACAATGGTCCAGCCTTTATTTCTGCAAAATTGACCCAATTTATGGCTAAATTAGATGTCAACCATTTCACTTCATCTGCTTATTACCCTCAGGGAAATGGAAAAGCAGAGTCTATTAATAAAAACTTGGTCAGGATTATAAACATAAACATATAATACAAACCTCGCCAGTGTCACACACTCTGTACTTGTGTTCTTTGGGCAGACCGTACAACCACCAAAGAAAGTACGGGATTTACTCCCTTTCATCTTGCATATGGCTAAGAGGATATTCTGCCTATTGAACTAAAGATTTCTTCCTTATGGTTGATGCTACAGACTGAAGAATTAAATTCTTCTAATGTTTCTCAAGGGATAAATACACTACTAGCCCTAGAAGAACAAAGAAATTTTTCCTTGGAAAATCTAAAAGGGAGGCAATAAACAATGAAGAAGTATTTTAACAAAAGAGAAAATACCATTGAATTTAAAATTAATGACAAGGTCTTATTGTGGGATTTAGCCCATGCTAAGAGAGGGAGACATTCTAAATTCCAAAAGTTATGGCTAGGTCCTTTCAAAATCATTTTTATCCTCAGCACAAATTCATATCTTCTTAAAGACATGGATGAGCGATTGTTTTCTTACAGTACCAATGGTTCCCACTTGAAGCATTATGTGGAACCATCTTGACCACTGGTTCTATTTTGTGTAAATATGATTGTTGTATATATTTTTGTCTTACATTTTTTTTTTTGTCACTTTGGTTTATTGAGTTCTATTTTATGTTGTTTGTTTTGCATAGTCATCAGAAATAAAATCTCGAACAGTTTTTCCATAATGATGTCACTTTGTAAGTATTGTTGATCAATAAAAACAAGATAAACACAGCTGCTACGATATCTTCTTTTTTAGACATTGATGGAATAGATTTTTCCTTTTAATATTGTTGTAGTATAGTTGGTTGTGTTTTCTTCCTGGTTTATTCTATCCCTTTTCTTCCCTCAATTCTGAGATCTAAGAGCATATCAGAAGCATTCTCCTTGAAGTTTCAAAAAAAAAATGGCATTAGTTATGAACCTTGTTGATTGTTATGCATACAGGACCACTTCCCCTCATACATCTCACTTTCCATAAGTTATTCCCTGAAATCCCATCTCATATTTTCCTTTAAACCATCATTTCCCCCCTGTTGCATAACTATTTTCTTAGCAGTTTCAATCACTTACTTCTATCGATCTACAGATCCTAGCATTCTGAATTATAAATCTGTTGAGAACAGATTTCCTTGTGGAATTGCCAGTTTGTTGACGCCTAAAAAAACCACAACATAAAGTTCCTTCCTACAAATAAGTTGCAATGCATTATTACTTATATATATCTTAAATAATACTAGATAGGTGGGATCCCTTGATAAAAGAAATGATATAAAGTGCTCTTCTTATTTTCACTCCTAATTACCTTACGAAAAAGATTCATAATTTCAAAGAATAAGAGTGGAAATCCTAACCTATTTACATGTGCAACTAATGGATGATAACGGTGCTAGCAATTTGATTTCGAAATAAAAGAAATGTTTATCAAACATATAAATCCACTCTTGCTACCCTTAGTTTTTGATATATTGTTTCAAATATCCATAATACACCACTCATGGTCTATTTGCATGCATGGGAAAATGCTCATTATGTTGGATATGATATAACACTAGTGAGGAATGTGGGACATATTATTTTGATGCTAAGTGTTAAATGGGCTATTATGGTTATGGAGTTCATATTAGAGGTCGATTCAACTTTTAATTTGGAAATGACACTTTATGTTATATGCATTTCGATACGAGATGGTGTTATTATATGATTTGAATAAGTGTTTTTGGAAATTGGAAGAGCTCTATTTTTTGTTGTGGTTGATGGAATTAAATGAAAAATAAGGGAAGCAACGTGCATTTACTACACGTCGTTCTTACCCTACCTCGAAGATACCACCTTCACTTCTCCTCGCATTTGTTTGCTACTCTGGCTAGCATCGCCTCAATTGTGCTCGGATGTTGGTGGAAAAATAGTTGTGATCTTAAGCTCTTTGGTATTCTTCTCACATGTATGTTGGCTCTTATCTCTCCATTCATGATGTTCAACTCTACTCTAGATAAAATTATTATGTTGGGTCTTGTATTTTTCATGCGGAATGTGTTTGTTTTCTGAAGCTTTTAATGGATTTATTGTGGGCATTTTGGTCGTATAACTCACAAGTTGAATTGGGTTTCTTCCTATTGGCATTAAAATGTTTCAAACTGGAAATAGCATTCAACATTTTCTTATGTTTGAATCATGTGGTTGTATGGGCCTGGAGAGAAGGTGATATTATTATGATATGGTTGTTGATAAGTAATTGTGGGTGAAGGTGTTCATTTTTTCTCATTTCGTATTATTATTTCTAAGGGTTTCCTCTGTAAAAGAAAATATGCAGTTGGGTCTTGTGAATATTGCGTAGCACCCTCACCTTGGAGGATGTGTAGTCTTATTTCTTTTACCACGGCTTGGAAGTTATGGGTGGCATGTGTGCTTTATCCTACTATATGTTTAAGGAAAAGAATTGGGTTTTGTTTTTCCCACAACCCACGTTTCAAACCCTACGCCTATATGATTTCTCTAGGCCTCTTCTCCTCTTCCAATACACAGGTGAATGAATAAAAAAAAATACATTCTTTAAGTTTTTTTGAATTATTTGACCCATGGTCGGTTTTGTGATTATTGTGTTGTATCCTTGCTACATATCGACACTTTCGAAGTATCGCAGTCATTTTGTGTTTTCCTTTCCACTATTTTAAAAAGGTGATGAATATCTATGTATTTTATTACAGTCACTCTTGGAATTAAGTATTTGGCTTTGCTTGTAGCCATGCCTTGAGGCCTATGCTTATTTTCCAATCCTAAACCTTGTTTTCCCATCCGAAAATGTGGGCACGCAAATACTATAGACATAGTTTTTAAGTCTTGTCCAAATATTCAACCCGACAGTTGAAAATATTGAGGTCGCCCACAAATTTATGGCTTGTTTTTTATTGGTCTACGAGGTGGTTTGAACGATTTTTTAGTTTAAAAGAATTGTTATGGAAGCAATGCTCACCAGAGACATCGGGGTTTTTCAATCTCTGTTTGTTTGCAGTTTTTATTGGAATTTGTGATGTGAATATGATGTAACAAAAAGAGGATAGCTCTATGTTTCTCTTCCTCTCATGATGTTTGGTACATTTTGTATAATTATGACAGCTAAACTGTTTTATAAAGAATCTCCTACAGAAAATTATGATAGTTTAAAATGAGAAATGAAATTTGTTTCTTTTTATATAATCATATTAATTCCACTTGAGTTTTATATTGCACGATTTAAAAGGATTGATGTAGATCATGTGTGTGAATTTTTAAAGGAGTGTTATCGCACAAACAAATTTGGTGAAAGTTTTGGATGGAAAACAATGGATATTCAAATGATTTTATAGATATTGGCAATCTTGATTTTAAATGTTATTTCTTGTAATAGAACAATAATCGTTTTTTTTCTCGTTCATTGTTTCATTTTTCGTTCATTATATGTCTGCCACCTTCCCAATAACATTTATCCACCACCTATTATGTTATCTTGAATATCATTTTTAAAGAAAAAAGATTCAAAAGGAATGGATAACAATTATGGATTAGAAATTGTGACATGGAGATATTGTTTTGAAAGAAAAGGACTATGCATTGCTTGAACAATATTCATTGTTTATTCTCGTCCATGCTACCATATTTCGTTCATTATAAACCCCCTCATATTCCCAATGACCCTATAATTCCCTGTTCAATTACAATTAATTACTAAATTGGATTTGGCAAAATTGTGTTACTGGATGGATTTCATATGCTTATGTTTGTGAATGATAGAGCCAACATCTTGATTTTATTTAGGTAGAGTATTAGCGAATGGATTGTTAAAAGTTTTCATGTTATGATTGAAATATTGCTTTAGGATGATTTTCTTTAGCAGAGGCAGTAATGGTAGAGGTGTAAACAGAGGTAGTGGAAACAATTAGCAAAGAGGCCATAGAAGGCCACGATTCTCAATACGTTTTGATGTTGATCCACAATAACTAAATCAACTTTTCCAAGCTGGTTTTTTCAATCTAGTTGGCCAAGGAATTTTGCAACCTAGGCCTGAGAGGCCTCCTTTCAAGCCACACCAAAATTTCTCTGGTATCCGTGTTCCCCCTCATGTTTCTATGCAGCCGGAACCACCTTCCAATGATGGTTGGCAAGAGATATCCCATCATCGTGTTGCACATCATAATGGGTGACCTACAGTATTGTTTCCATTTCCCCCTCCTCCACCACCATTTAATCCAAATTCCCAAGTTGATCGCATTGCTTCACCATCTTAGTCTTCACATGCAAGAAAAAGGCTTAAAACCACTATGCCCAAACCAAATATTGATAAAGGGAAAAAAATGGCCAATTCCCCTAACTCTTCCAAAAATTCCTCTGAATCAATGTCCTCCCATATCCACATCAAGGATAATTTTTCCCATGTCATCAGCGAAATCCATCCTCAAGGTTCCAATTAGCCTAAAGCTGCTACAGAAGGAAAAACAGCAGAAAGACCAAAAGAGAGCAGTTGTGAAAAGAAGCAAACCACCTCTCATAGCAAATATGGTTTTTAATGTTGTTAATACTATTTTCTTTTGAGGACAATTTTTTATTGATATGACAGAATTTTTGGGCAACAAATACACATTTAGACGGAATTTTTGGACAGCATGGATATAATGTTATTTTTGGATATAATCATGTTTTATTTTTTGATGTTAAAATATTTGACTATTAATATGAGGATGGAAGTTACAAGGCGGATGTTTGAATTAAATTTTTGGGGTATTGTACTTCATGTTTTGATGATTATTAAAGAAATGAAAATTGGAGTAACAAGGGGTCCCACCTATTTGGTTATTATTTAAATAGACCCTTATCGATATATATTATTATTTGTTTGTCTCAACTAATTAGTTAAGGTGATTAAGCTTAACAAAAGAAAAGTAGTTGAACTACCATAACTTATTGAGAAAGAATAACATCTCAATCAATTGAAGAGACAAAGGGGGAGAGAACAGAAGGAGAACTTCTGATATAAGGTTTTCTTTATACTTGTGAGATAATTATTTTCTTCATTCATTCTGAGTTTACTAGAAAGCTTAACCATCTTGATGATAGCAGGGTCTTATTGAAGGAAACATGATTCAAAACTGAATCATATATTTCAGCATCTTGTTTCTAAAGGTGTATGATCTATCTTTGGCAGTCTGTGTGTTCTTGTTTGTTTATGGATTAGATTTCATGACTGATAAAGAATATTTTGCAGAGTCAAGTGACAACATTTTTATGGCTAGTTGATCTAGATCTTTAGCTTCAATTTTCTTTTGTTGTCAAAGTCTTTTTGTATGGTGCTCATCAAAGACTTCTAAGTTTTACTTTGGTCCCACCCTCGCAAGGGTTTGTAAAGAGATTTTTTCTTTGTATCTCAGAATGAAGTTAATATAAAAATCTGATTTATGATTTATGTTTCACATGTGTATCTTAATGATACTGTTTAGATTTTACTTGTATTCTCGTATCTTTTCCTATACACACTTATGTATATCTTAGCTTCTTTTCTTTTTCATGGTTACATATAACATATAAAATCAGCCTTAGTCCCTAGTACATATTACATGTGGATTAAGAGATTGTTTTAAATTAAAGGATATAAACTCCTAGTAACATTCCCAACTATCTTGGCTTAGCCTAGCAAGATACGAAAATGCTTGAGTAATGTTCTTCGTACCTTTTCCTCAACAACCAGGAAGAGTACAACATGGCCTCGTGACACTTTGAAGGATGCAGATCCCAATGGTACTTTCATGGAGAGGAAAAGACCTCGGAGGCTCTCAAGTCATATGACATTAATGATTCACATCATTGATTTTGAACCTTCAAATTATGAGGAGGAAGCAGGTCAACAGGTTTGGAAGAATTCCATGATGAAAGAGTATCAGTCCATCATGAAGAATGATGTGTGGGAGATAGTTCTGATACCAAAAGGGAAGTCAGTGGTGACTTTGAAGTGGATCTATAAGATCAATCATGCAGCAGATGGAAAAATCGAGAAGTACAAAGTGAGGTTTGTGATGAGAGGATTCTCTTAGAAAGAGGGAGTCGGCCCTCAAGACCCAGCAAGGAGGAGAAGCCTCCCAGGATAGTTCATAATAGATCAGACTTCAGAGGAGGTCAGCAGGTGCAAAGGGAGTAGATGGCTTTGAAGATGTACAGACTCATAGGGAGCCAGGTTTCATAGGGAGCATGCAGACTCAAAGTGAGCCTGATATTAGAGAGATTCAGTTGGATCAAAGGGAGAGAAAATCATTCAAAGGGAGTTCCCCCTCAGGTTCAGGTGGGAGAGAGACATCTTCCAGGACTGACAAACAGGTGTCATGAGTTTAGGAGGCCAAATAGAATCTTCAAATACATGAGGCTTCTAGGGGATGTGAGACATCCTATGAGGATCCACTTGTTTCGGTAGGTTTTTCTATAGTAGCAGAGCAAGCACCCAATAAGGAGGATTGGGGTAAGGGATTTTCCTTAGTCACAGAGGGAGCATCCAGTAAGGTAGACTAGACAACAGGGTTTGCTTCAGTGACAGAGGGAAGTTGGACTCATAACTCGAAATGAAGGATCTTGGTTTGATGCATTATTTCTTGGGATTGGAGGTGTGGAAGAAACCAGGTGAGATATTCCTAGGACATGGTAAGTAAACAGTTGAGATCTTGAGCATATTCGGTATGATGTGTTGCAAGTCCATGGCTACACCTATGATGACAAATATGAAGAAGTTGAGTGATTCTACTTTAGATTTAGATTCGGTGGATCCCACTATGTACATGCAGCTAATTGGATCCTCGATGTACCCGGTTAACACTAGGCCGTATATTTTCTTTTCAATGAGAACCTTGATCCAGTTTATGGTTGAACTGGGACACTTCCATTGGGTTATAGCAAAGCATGTGTTGAGGTACCTCCATGGTACATTTGGATATGGTTTGAGATATGTTTCAGTTGGTGAAGTTAGGTTGCATGGATATACTGATTCTGACTAGGAAAGGAGTGCAGTGGACAGAAAGAGCCATGATATCCTAATTTAGTACGAAGAAGAATTTTGTAGCACTAAGTACAACAAAGGCGGAGTATATCACGGCCAGTGTCGCAATTCATGAAGTAGTATGGATTCACAAGATTCTTGTAGGACTATTTGATCAGGAGCTAGAGATGAAGTTCATAGACTTCAGAGACAAGCTTGGCATGATGCAGAATGTCTCCCTCAATGAGAGGGAGTGTTGATGTTTTGGCAGCATCGGGAAAACATTCTCCCATATTGGTCATGTTGATTTGACCAAAGGAGAATGATACATTCACTTACTGATCCATGTTGATTTTGGCTAGTGATTAATGGCCCAAGTTGATGTTGGCAACATCGGGTAGACATTCTCCCAGATTGGTCATGTTGATTTGACCAAGGGAGAATGATACATTCACTCACGGGGCCATGTTGAATTGGCTAAGGTTGAATGGCCCAGGCGTAGTCTTCTCCTTAGTCATGTTGATTTGACAAAGAGTGATAGAGACTCAAGGTGTTGTTGTTTCTCCAGCTAGTAGCATCCGGAAGACGTCCTCTCAGCTTGGTCATGTTGATTGGACCAAGGGAGGATAATACATTCACTCATGGGGCCATGTTGATTTGGCTAGTGGTGAATGGCCCAAGCGTAGTCTTCTCCTTATTCATGTTGAATTGACAAGGAGTGATAGAGACTTGAGATGTTTTCGCATTCCTTCTCTAGGTTTGAGTGATCTAATTTTTTATAGGGCATTTTTTACTTGTTTACAAGTCTTGTCTAATGTTGTAGATGTAGGCTCAAGAGACCTCTTGTGATGAGGGTATTCTTGGTGGGTTTACTCAACATTAGAGCCCTATATTAATCATATGTGCATGACATGAGGAGATGGCATATCAACAAGGATCGTGGACAACTTTTCTAGTAAAAAAGAAATGTCAAGAAGACAAGAAAATCCATTGAAGAAACCCTGGAAAGCATCAAATGAAATATTGAAGACAAAAGAAGAAGTCGAACCCAAAAGGAAATTGAAGGTGACTCAAATACTATAAGTAAGAGGCTGGATCATTTCATTTTCACATCTCACAGTTTTCTCCTCATCAAGTGTGCATTAGGCAGTGACATAGTTTGTTGAGGGAGTGGTACAGTGGTGAGGGGTGGCACAGTAGTGAAGGAGCATCTTGGAATACTTTTGAAGGGTTCGTTGTCTCTGTGTGATTAGCTATATTTGTCTGGTTCACTATATTTCTGGTGGTTCTCTATTTCTTGAGGGTTCTTCCTCATAGGGTGAACTTGTGCTATCGTTCTTCATTGAATGGTGATGTACTTATTGGCTTGAACTAATCTTCTTAAGAAATTTGTTGGGTTTTCTCCCAAGGTTGGGTTTCCCAATGTAAAATATTGTGTCTATTGTGCATGACTATCTTTCTGTGATTTTTTTGTTTCCGCTGCTATATTTTGGTTGATATTTTCAGTGTGTAATTATTCTATGATAAAAGTGGCATTAAAATTGGTTTGAAAAAAAGCATAAAGAAATAATTATCATATTTGGAAATTGAAAATTCAATAGCTAAAAGATTCTCAACCTATTTTCTAATGGTTGCTTCAAGTGCAGGATGTATTGGTCTTTGTATTTGTCTTATTGGCTTCGCTTCTTCTTTAATAGGAATTGTATATTGTATTACACTCAGATCAAATCCATGCAAATATCCATAGGACCATGCATATACATCATGAAATTCACATAACAAGTCCATGAATTATGGTTCTCTTGTTCCGAACATTGATCTCCAATTTTTAAAATCTTTGGATCTACTTAAGTCCCAATGTTCATAGGAGTAGTCTTACCTATTTTTCTTTTTGAATCCTTCTCTATGCTTTTCTTCTAATTACTTACATCACTAGATGAAAATGAGTTTTCCAAATGGGTTAATCCCTTGGGAAATTTGTTATCTTCCAAAGAAATTATTTCTTTCTTTTTCAGGGGCTCATGCTACAAGAAGGCATGTATGCTTTCATCATTAGAGAAAACTTGCAAGGATTCAATGTTGTCTGGAAAATGAGGACGATATAAAGACATAAAAGTGCAATTTGATCTTTCGGGGAGTAATTTCCTTGTAGGACTGGTTGTGAAAACATCCAACTTATCTTCCACTAAATTTATCTCTCTTCTTATATGAGTAATATTGAAAGACGATAAATTAGAAATTAGTTTCCAACCACTTGTGTATATCTCTTTAAAAACTTGTTGGATGGGGTATGTATTTTCTTAAGAAAAATAATGATAATCTATGAATCCCAAAAGACATAAAATATGATAACAACCTAAATTAAAAGAATTTCCCATTCCAACCATTACGGCTTCAAAGACAGTCGCATTATTAGTACATGCAAACTCTAACATGTAAGGAAAATTATGAGTTTTTCCTATATGAGAGTAGAGTATTATAACAACTCCATTTCCTTCACTAGAACTTGCACCATCAAAATGCATATGCCACATACCATCAGTATTAGGAGGTTGTGTGACATAATTATCATATTCTTCTAAAAATATAGAATATACATCGATATCTTCTTCAATAAAATTTGCATGTGGACTCTTTCAATATATGGTGAAATTCGTCCTTCATGAAGTACACTAATATTTTTTCCATTTTTAGGAAGTGACATGAGTGTTCCATCCAATGACATATATCCACCAGTTAAATCTTGTCAGTCTCTTCCTAGAATAATAGAGTAATTGTTGATTGGCGTATCAATGACTTGTATATTACAGGTAGTTCTGATTTCAAGATGTGCACACAACACCTAAGTTATATCTTTAATTTCACCAATGGTAGCATGTTGTTGACTATTATATGATAACATGATTTTTGAATTTTCATTGGTGTGTGAAAGACCTAATTCTTCCATAATTATTTTAGACATAACATTCGAACCATATCCCCCATCGATCAGACAATAATGTGTGAATTTGTTCATGATCTTCATTGAAACATAAGAGGATTTTTAATTGGGTTCCTGGGATTATATACACCTAAATTATTTACATACGATTCGTATTCATCTTGTTCTTCAGTTAAAATGGAAACAGTAGCAGTCTTACCTTCCATAAAATATTTTAGATGCTTTTGTTGTTTAGGAACATTTACCATATCCAATAAAGAAGCGTCTTCTTTAATATTATCCAATTGTTTCAAAATATTATACTTTGATGAAGAAGATGAGGTTGGATTTACCTCAAGATGGTGAGTGCCCCTTGTAGCTTGAGAATCAGTTTGATGAGAGGATGTACTTGGGGAAAAAATGTTTTTTTAGGACCACCCTTGTTCTTGTTTCGATAAGATTTATTTTGAGGATCAACCATCATTATGTCCTCTTTAGGAACCCAATCTAAATAAATGATTGTGGAATCAGATACTTTCCCAAAACTTTCTTCTCTTGCATTCCTTCTAACTTCACAAGTATTGTCATCATGATTTTATTCATAGAAATTACACCATGCCCTTGAGAGTATTTCCTTAGGATGAAAACTTTGAGGTTAATTTCTCAAGGTATCTTGTGTGGAGGTTTCTTCGGAGGTTGAAGCAACATCCTTTCTCTTAAAATAAATTATTGTGTTTCTCATGTCCTGTACAAGCTACAATACAGTTGACATACCAATTTGCTTAACGTGATCTTCAATAGGGAGACTTGTTCTTATCAATTGTTCTTCGAATTCTAAACAAGATTGCAGAGATGATCCTGGACTGTTAGTATTTTTCTCTTCTAATATATGACAATAATAATAAGGTAATGCATTGTAATAATGCATCAAAGCAGCTTGATTATGAGGTTGGATAATCTCAAGGATCTGATTATACAATTTAGTGAAACGTAAATTAAAGGATTTGATTGTTTCACCTTTGTTATAAATGAGATTGTTATAATATATCAACAAATCTATTGTACTTTGGGCTATCCATAAGTGGATTTAAACCAATAGCATAACTCAGTCCAAGTCGAAAATATTTTAGGCAGTAATTCAAAGAAATCTACAACAGCTTTCCCTTCCAAAGAGTTAACGAATAATCTCATAGATGTATCATTATCATTTGCCCCTATATTATGGCATGCATTAGATAATGCAACTAAATGTTCATTGACAGAGATAGTTCCACTGCCAAAGAATTTGGGAAAATGATCCTTAAATTTTGGAAGAGGATTGGTTGTTGGATTTAGATTGAAAGGAGAAGATACATGCCAAGGAATAATGTTAGCATTTTCTCCAAATTGGAATAAACCTTATTGTTTGATTACCTTTGTAGGATTTGTTGTAGATTGAACATGATTGAAATGGTTGTACATGCTTCTAATTAGGGATGAGGAAGAAGTCCATGAGGAAGTGGGTCTGCTTGTAGTACCAGAACCACCAAAATAAGTCATTGTGATCTTCTTAGGAGATAATTTTTTTTATAAAATTGTAACCTCAATCTTGGAATCAGACAGACATTGTCAATTCTTTCGATAAAGGTTTTCTAAGATTGCCTTATTTATTCCAATTTCAAGGAAAGTATCGAATTCGGGTGTTTCAGCCCTCATTCGTCATGATACATAAGATTGAGTGGTCATAAGAAAACCTTCTAATGAGGAGGATGGTTATGAGCTTGTGTTTTCTTTCAATGCCCTCTCTTTGCTCTTGAATTCCTATGTCATGAGAAAGAACTTCCCAAGAATGTTCAAGTTGTTCACGAGAAATGGCAATTTTTAAAATCAAATCATATATGCCTTAAGAAATACTTATTTGATCAAGCAAATGAAATCTTATGTTTGGATGTTTATGGGTAGGCAAAGTCCTTGAAATCAGAGAAAGAAAAGAAAAGAACTAGAGAGTAAAAAAATATCCCCGGTATGGTCGCCAAAGAAATGTTGATGCAAGCAATGATAATACTCCTTACTCATATATTTTCGAATCTCATCGGGCTAGGTGAGATAGGCGGGATTATTACATTGGTTTATAGCCTGTCAAAAATTTAATCAGACCTAAAGAAATGTAGTTCTTGGATCAGATATCCTTTTTAAAATATATAATTTTTATGTGTTTTATATAAGTAAGTATTATAACTCAAAAATGTTAAATTTACTGTGACTTTTGTCAAACACTTAGTCAATAACCATATTTAAACCTCCAATAGTTATTCACCAATAATGCAAGTAAATCATATGCATTCAACTGGAACTATGAGTTGAAATACAAATGACTAAGCAATCTGAAACCTAGCAGTGGCAATAAATGAACATGAAACAAGCATTCAAGTACACATTTGACACAAGATGTTGGGGCAATTCCCTTGGAAAAAACTCGAAGGGAAGACTAGTCCAAGAGATATTCTTTCTTATTGAGCTCAAAGAATTTTTTTGAGTTTACAGCATTAAAAATTTCCAACAAACAATGACAGTACTTATCTCACAATCCAACACAATATCCTCCTCAAAAAATGTGCCACTGTTGTACGGCCCTATATAGTCTACACCAGCTCCAAAACTGCCTTGAAAATCATGCTTGAAATCTTGTGTACTTTTAGTACAGACTGTACGGATTCTTCCTACAGCAAATGCCTCGAAAATCATGCCCTTATCTCCTTCCTCTATTTATGTGCATAACCTCATTGTTCGGCCTGTTGAATTTGAACTGTACGACCAACATTAAGTGATGTATGGTATTGTATTCATAAATGATGAACTTCTTGGGATGTGTTCCCTCTCTTTCTCTTGAGATTTGCACCCCAATCTTGTTGCTTCTTCTCCCTTTCTTTCAACTCTATCTCTCTAAATCTCTTCGAAAAAGTTTGTCGCCATCTCTCTCCCATGCTCCTTTTATTTACCCATTAATGAGTAACTTCCCTAACGCTAGATCTCAATGGTTGAGATTTAATATTTCTCCATAAGATCAATGGACGTGAATTAATCTTTCATTGATTTTAATTAAATCACTTAAGTGACCCTAGCTTTATAAAGTCGTTTTTACTCATTAAATAATAAAAGACCCCACCTGAATTTTTAAAATCACTTTATAAATTCAAGTAACTAGAGAGATACATTTGCTCGGTCACTTCTGCATGTTGGGAATTGCTAATGCAAAAGTACCTCTGAGCTACAAAAAAATAACACTCCCTCTTAGTGAGGTAGGTACTTCTGGAACCTCCACCTGGATATGTCTTCAACCTCATCATCTCATCTATTGTTGTAGTTGCTCCCTCTGAACTAGAAGCCTCTACTCCCTCTAAATTGGAAGCCCCTACTGCTACATGTGTTGAACTCTAATATGGAGACCTTTGCATCCAAGATATGTTCCTAAGAGTATCCTCACTCTCTTGAGCATCCAATTGTGTCATCACATAGCAGCTAAGTCGCTTGATTGTACTAGAAGAAGCCTCACAACTATCAGTCTTTGATACTGACAATAACTCTAAATCCAAGAATCCACTGGATCTAACCACGGGTTATCCCAGCAACCTATATAACCTCTCATACTTGACACCAAGCATTATTGTTGAGTCTGGAGTAGCTCCCTCTAGATATAGGAACACCTATCCACAAAAGAACACAACTACACATCCCTCATCCTCCAAATATAACACTGAGAGAAAATTTATTGGCAGCTCTAGAAAAAACAATACATCGGTCACCTCCAGAAAACATCCTAACTCTACCTGTAATATCACACATCCAACCCCCTTCACTACATTCTTGGTGCTAGCCCCACAACCCACATAGAAGTCTGATTCTATCTTTGAAAAACTAAGGAGCATTGACCTCATTCCCGTCATATGTCGAGATGCACCACTATCCAAAAAGCATGCTTCAATGTCCTCACACACTAGACAATCACTGCCTCAAAGACAAGTCATCAGAGAAAATCATTTCTCAAACTTCTCATCAAACTCATCAACCTCAGTTGATGTTGATACCTCTGGATCCTTCTTTCTCTTCTTCGTGTCCAAACATTGACTAGCAGAGTGGCCAGTCTTATGACATGCAAAACATTTCACTTTTCTCATGTCCTTCTTCTTGCCTTTGCTCTTTCCCACAAGAGAAACATTCTCCTTGTCTACACCACCCTCTGCCTTCTCTTGATCTCTACTATGAGATCCCTCCCAGATCTCCTCTTGGGTAAAATCATCCAAAAGTCTCTCCCAAGTGGGAAATTTCTCTATGACCACCACGCACTTCATGAACGCATCCCACTCTTTGGTGAAGCCCTTCAGGGCTATGCACACCAACTATGAGTCTGGAACAATCTCACCAACAACACCCAACTCATCCTTCACCTACCTAATCCATGTGAGATAGGAGGCCACACTCTCTCTCTTGGCCATCCTAGTGTTGTGGAGCTTGTCCCTTAGGGCCATCTTCCTATTCTCGTTCTTGTACAATTTTGTCAGTGCATCCCACATCTCCTTAATTGTTGTCTTCTTATCCAAATGTGGGATCATGTGGTATTTACCCCATCCAGGGGTATCCTCTGTGTCCTTGCTTCCTTCACCTCATGGAGGTCTACAGTAACGGGATTTGATGAAGGCACTATCACTGTGGTACTCACAAAATTCCAAAGATTTTTCTCCTTGAGAACAACTACAATCCTCACATTCCATTGCAGATAGTTAGAGATCCCCTCCAACCTATCTGCATACCTAATACTGGAATCCACCCTTGTCCAAATGACCAAGAATCTTTTTCCCTTCTTTCTTCCTAGCAAGAACCCCTGCAAGTCATTGTTATCCAAGTGCCAAAATCTTGTCCACTAAACCTCAGAGCCCAAGCTTTGATACCATGTTAAATTTAATGTGACTTTCTTCAAACACTTAATCAATAAACATATTTCAACCTCCAATAGTCATTCACCAATAATGCAAGTAAACCATATGCATTCAAATGGAACTATGAGCAGAAATACAAATGACTAAGCAATTTGAAACTTAGCAGCTGAAATAAATTAACGGCAGACAAGCATTCAAGTACACATTTGACATAAGATGTTTGGGCAATTCCCCTGGAAAAAACACTGACGGGAAAACCAGTCCAAGAGAGATTCTTTTTTATTGAGCTCACAAACATTTTCTAAGTTTACAGCATTAAAAATTTCCAACAAAGAATGACAATACTTATCTCACAATCCAAGCACAATATCCTCCTCAAAAACAGTGCCAATTTTGTCTTGAAAAATATGCCACTATTATATGGCCATGTATAGTCTACACCAGCTCCAAAACTACCTCAAAAATTGTGCCTATTATATATTGTACTTTTAGTATGGACTGTACAGATTCTTCCAACAGCAAATGCCTCGAAAACCATGCCCTTATCTCTTGCCTTGATTTTTATGCATAACCTCGTTGTACAACCTGCTAAATATGAATTGTATGGACAACATTAAGTGTTGTATGGTACTGTTGTCATAAATTTTGAACTTCTTGGGATGTGTGTCCTCTCTTTCTCTTGGGCTTTGCACCCCACTCTTGTTGCTTCTTATCCCTTTCTTTCAACTCAATCTCTATATCTCTCTTGGAAAAAGTGTGCCCCTATCTCTCTCCCATGATCCTTTTATTTACCCATTAATGAGTAATTTCCCTAACCCTAGATCTCAATGGTTGAGATTCAATCTTTCTCCCCAAGATCAATAGATGTGACTTAATATTTCATTGAGTTCACTTAAATCACTTAAGTGAACCAAACTTTATAAAGTCACTTTTACTCATTAAATAATAAAATACCCCACTTAACTTTATAAATCACTTTATAAAGTCAAGTCTCTAGAGAGAGACAATTGCTCGGTCACTTCTACATGTTAGGCACTGCCAATGCAGAAGTACCTCCAAGCTACAAAAAACTAACAAAAAATAAGAATATGACACAAAGAAATAATGAAATGAGTATGTGAATAAAGGACTAATAAAGATGAAAATTAAAACAAAATAATGATGTAATAAAATATGAAATAATAGTATCCCAATAGTTCTCAAAGTGAGAAGAAATTGATGAAGCTTTTATTAATGCCAACTCTAAGTTGCAAATGAAAATGTCATTTTCAAGTCCCTGTGAGGGTCGAGACCAGGGAAACTCTTGGAATTCCAAGATGTAATTAAAACTCATACATGGACAATTAATGTCAAAAGAAAAGATCACAACACAAGACCAGTCTAGATCATTTCAAGTTACATGTGCATCATAGTTTTGAACTCTGCAAAACTTGCATTAATTAGCATTGAATGATTTCAAAACTTCTAATTAATCCAAAACAGACTTCAATAAAATAAATAATCTTGGAGCATATCATAGATCAATGCATCCTAGTCTTTTCTTTGCCACCTTCAGAACAACCTTGTTGTCAACAAGACAGTTCAACTCTTATGAAAACTCAGAACGGGATGAATAGATGAATATCTCACTCATAACTTAAGCATACCTTATTAGTAGTCTCATTTTTATTTCTCTTGTTGTTGAACCCCTTCCTTAGTTTTATATCTTCTTTGAAGTAGTTAGGTACTTCAACCATTTTTTAGATTAAATTAACTTTTCATTTAAGAAAAGACATATTAATTTAAGATAAGGGTCATAATATGTTTCTATATTTTAAATAATAATAGGTGGGGTCCCACTAGATCCTTGTATCTTTATTTTACAAAATTTCCCTTGTAGCTCCCAAAATAACTTGAATATATACAATTCAACATTAGAAAATAAATCAAGAAAAGGAATTCATCAAAATAATTTCATGTCAGCAAACACTTGTAACTCCCCATATAACAAAATAATATGATATTTTACATCTTTCAAAAATAAATATCATATGTTTCTTGTCTGCCCCAAAATAAAGTTTCACATGTCCAAGTAAAAATAATCAACATTATCATAACTTAAGTTAAAAGAGTTGGGGGAATTTATTCTTAAAATAAACTTCTCTTTATTTCCTGCCTTCAGACTCATCTGGTTTAAGATTTTGTACATTCTCAAGAAAATCACTTTTCTCTTCATACTTACTTAACTTTGGATGCATGTCACTGAAGGTTATTTCCCTCTTACCACATTTTGTCTTTGTTAACTTTTGCATTGAGTGCATAGAGGATGACTGGGATGTATCGGTGCTAGGGGTAATAATAGGCCTCTTCCCTTTCTCAATTTGAATTTCACGAGAGGGCACTCTATGTTCCTTGGGAAGATAATAGGATACGAAAGAAGATGATGTAACAAAAGACATTGTGTGATGAGGTAGAGGGGGATCTATGGGATTGACGGGAAAATGTGCAGTACCAGAAGGAGGATTCACTAGATTATTATCCCAATCATCGTTTGCAGGCTGAATAGGAGGCTCGGGAATGTCCATGATATTGGGGTGATGTTGCAAAGGTACACTAGGAGAAGTTGGAGGTTGGGATAAGGGAGGATACCCACTGAGGTTTAGATAACCAGTTAGTTGAACTCATCTAAATATGCATCAAAATGGATAGAGAACCGTATCCTCTTGTGTCTCCATTGCTGCCAAAACATGTTAGGCCTTTTGCCACTTCCTCCTTTGTTACCCTTGTTACTCCCTCTGCTTTCCCTGCTAAAGAATCTCATCTTTTTTGTCATTTCCATTTCAATCAGTTAATATAAATCCTTTTAAATATAATACAACACAAATCAAAATAAACATTCATTGCAATATTTGTTAAATATGACTTATTAAGGCTTTGTCTACAGCATGGAAGATCAAGTAGAAGGGGGAAATGAAAAGAAATAATGTACAAGAGGGAAAGAAAACCAAAACTCATTTAACACTAATAATTTTCTCTTATGGTTTCTTTAGCCAACCTGCAACTTCAATCATGTGTATGCCTCTTTAAATAGCTCAATATATATTTTCTTAAACATGAACA
>SNQJ01S0185386.1:0-18739 GCA_010110895.2 Picea sitchensis | reverse complement strand
GAGATAGACTCTCCTTCTTTTCTCTTCAAAGACCCAAACTCTGTCATGTAATACATGAAGTCTTTTTTATCTCCCCACTATCTCAAAAAGGCATTATCCAGAGCCTCAATCCCATCAATAGATCAAGGAGGCAGGGCCTTAAACTATTTTCTAGCCTCGCCTTGAAGACTATGGACAAAAATCCTCATCCATATGTTTGCATGCATGATAACATTATCATCTGTAAAACTGTAAAAGGATTCTAGGTGTTCTTCTGCAGTTATGTCCCCCTCGCCTGTAAACTTGGGCAGCTGCTTGAGGTAACCATCTGCTGGTAGGGCATTGAGAGGCTGGGGTAACACAAGGGGAGAATATCTAGCAGCTATAATAGCCTCCATTCTGGTCATAGGGGGATTTGCTCCCACCATAGGGATATTACGTGGAGGAGAACTCGAAGGAGAAGGAGCTTGAAAAGGGGATACTGGGGATGAGCTTGTAAGTGGAATGGGAAACAATAGGGGATCTAGGGAGAAGGCTAGCAGGCTTAAGTCGACAAATGCTTCTCTTTGCGCAGAAGCGACAATAGTAACCAGGGGAGGAATGATAAAGCTAGGAGTGGGGAAATATCCTGTGGTCCTGGGTCTACGCCAAGGTAGAGCTTCAGGGGAGAGGGGAGTGAAAAGGATTTCTCCCTCTAATCCTAGACCAGGGGGGGAAAAATCAACAGGAACACTCTCAACATTCAGGAAATGGGAAACTTCAGAAAAAGGTCTGCTAAGAAATTGAGGAGGAGAAAATGGAGTTCCTACAGAAGGAGATGACGGATTACTTGGTTCGGCGGTGAAAGATTCTCCTTCAGAGGCCTTTCCTTTCCTGAGAACCACCTCCAGATCAGTTTCAGGTGTAGCTAGAGGCAGCTATGGATGGGACCGCATGTGCCTGCCTCTGAAAGCCACAATTAACACGGCAGGTTCGCCACAGTGGAGTCGTCACAATGGAGTCGCCAGGTGCACAGTAGCAATCTTCAAAGGCTTTGATACCTGATGCACCTTCAGAATCAGAGGCTCAATGTCATTCAATCTGGGGGAAAATTTTCAACTTCGTCCCTGGCAACGACACCAGAAATGTTAGCATCAGAAGTCACCCCTGGATTGCAGCAGGAGCAGAGCCCAACGCCCATCAGTTTATGTCACGATTTGTTTATAAAAAGGGGTGATCAAATGGAAGTTAGCTCAAAACAATATTGTTCTAACTCTGAAACTAGGCTAGGCATGCATGGGCAAGTGAGGTCTTAGATAAACTTCAGACAGTGAGTTGTAGTAAGGGTGAATAGGGGGAAGACTTGTATAAGAGAAATGCAAAAGGTTTGTCATTAAACAAGAAATCTTTCATACACATGCATAACCAGAGAACTAGAGTGTCTGTTAAAACTTTACAATCGGGAGCTTCGCTCTACCATCGATCCTTCGAAAAATATCAAAACTAAGTATATATACTCCTAAACATTTTCCCAACAGAGGCCTCCCAAACTTTTGGGATGAGGCATCTCTTCAATCAAATATGGCCTGCACTCCTCTGTCATATGCCACCTTAATTCTACATGGATCACGCTAGGGGGTAGTTGAGCCCTTAAATGCTGAATTAGCATGCGCAGGCTTCCTTGGTGAGATGAGGACTCGGCATGGCTTCTGTGGAAAGAACCAGTACAGAGGACCATCTCGGGAAGACTTCCCGCCGGGACATCCATACCTTGCAATTAACGAGTGAGGTGAGGTTTGAACCACCCTCTCTCTTCTTCATTTACTCCGAGTAGGTATCAGGGTTGAGATCAAGTTGAACTGGCACCTGGAGAACACGATGATCCCTTCTGCAACTATACCCGGTGCTTCGGCCCTTTGCGCATCTCTTTCTATCGCCTCCAAGCGACTACAGGCTATGACCTTGTGCCTATCTTCAAAGGTGCTTTTGGCGTTTTGGGGTTCGTGGATAGGAAGGAGCAGATCCTTTCTCTTCAAAGTTGCGATGGGCGAAATGTCGAGAGGGCCTAATGGGTGCCATGCACCCCTCTCTAATCTGATGGTCCTGAATTAATTCGGTAATACTATGGGCCCAAGTCCGAGATGTCTTCGACGCTTCACGTCTTGGGGATATGAAAGAGCTTCTCCTTGCACCTCGAAGTCGTGATGGGTGAAAAGGCAAAGAGCCTAATCGCGCACCATGTGTCCCTCCGTGATGAATGGCTAAGATCGCTCTCGGCTCTTCGGGACCTGTCTTGCCAAATGATAAACCTTAGTGCCCCTCCTCCAGGCCCGCTCCTTTATGACCAGGCACCAAAACCATGGGCCCGACTTTGGGTGCTTTCAACACTTCGGGGTTCGGGGTTTCGAGATGTGAGATGACGAGGAACCTTTACCCTTCGAACTCCCGAATGTCGATATGCCGACGTGACTAGATCTTGCACCATGCGTCACTGGATCGGACGACCCAGATTTTGTCTTGAAATATAGGTGCTTTCTCTGGCACTATATCTCGGGTAACTTGGTAGCCCTGAAATCCCGGTGACCATCAATCAACTGTAATGATGGATATTGGCCGTTGACAACAAAACTTCACCCGCTCGCTTGACTAGTAACCTGAAATGAGATTCTTCTATGCTGTGCTTGGGCGCTTCTCGTGCAGCCTGCAGACCTGGGTACTTTTGTGCCCAAGACAAAAATTGTTGCTAACAAGTTAGATTTCTGTACACCCGACGCTCATTCTCCCGCTACAAACAATATTCCATTCTCGGGAGATCACAAGATCACGTATGAAAGCATTGGTTTTGGATTTTTGAAAGACTCTAGCCTTATGGGTACCTTCCCTACACCACTTCCATGCACCACACATCATGTTGCCACCATCAACATGATTTCGACTAGGGTTTACCAATCCTTGGAATCATCTAACCCTTGGATTGTACCTAGTCCGTTGGAATTCGATGCACTAGGTGACACCATGCCACTTAGTCTAGCCGAAACCTCATACGTTTCTATCCAATCCGCCTCTCCATCCTCGGATGACCAACATCTCTTGGCACCCGACAGTTACTCGATGCCATCCTGGTTAAATTCCTTGACGTTTGCATTCGACTACATTTCCCAAATTTTCCCTTCCGATGAATCTATAATGGAAATGATTAGCATCAAGGACATACCTTGGGATGATATCCATCATCGATCCTCTTTTCTTCCACCACTCGAAGAAATTCAAGAAGACATACACTGTCTTCCCTCACGATGTTGTCGATTCTCCACAATCTCCCATCCTCACACAAGATACTCTTTCTGAGGGGAATTTGGGCAAAATTTCATCTACGATCGTTATCAACATTTCGATCAAGGAAGGTGTCATGGAAAACCTTAACCTCGATGCTAATTGTTCACCCAAGGAAGTGGTCTCTTATACCAGTTTATTTAAAGAATTTCACGATGTCTTCGCTTGGAGCTACGAAGAGATGCTAGGGATCGATCCATCGATCATTGTGCATGAGATTAAAACCTACCCAGGGGTCAAACCTATTCGACAAAAACTCTACCCGATTCATCCTAAGAAGGCCGTGACTATTAAGGTAGAAGTTGAGAAATTATTGAAATCTGGCTTCATCTATCCTGTCCCTTTAACGGAATGGGTTTCGAACATTGTTCTGGTTACTAAGAAGTAAGGGACCATTCGTGTCTATGTTGATTATAGGGACCTCAATAAGGCTTGTCCAAAAGACAACTACCCTATGCTCTTCATCAACCATATTATTGATAATTACACTGGTAGCATGATTTTCTGTTTCATGGATAGTTTCTCAGGGTACAACTAGACCTTCATCTTCTCGTGGGGAACTTTCGCCTATCGGAAACTACCGTTTGGCCTAAAAAAAACTGGTGCCACATTCCAATGGGCCATGTCATATGCTTTCCATGATATTAAACATATTGCGGAACCCTACCTCGATGATTTACCTACCCATTCATCCAATCGATCAGACCATTTTGGTCATCTACGAGCTATTTTTCTTCGATGTTGGTTCTACCGCATTCGTTTGTACCCACATAAATGTATTTTTGTTGTCAAATTAGGCCGACTCCTCGGATTTTTTGTCTCCAAGGACGTGATTTGGGTGGATCCCTTAAATATTAGAGCTATCCTAGCTTTACCTCCACCTAATAATCTGACACAACTCCAAAGTTTGCAGGGGAAAGAAAACTTTCTTTGTCGTTTCATTTGTAACTATGCTGAGATTACCAAAGGATTCATGTGATTTCTGCAGAAAGACACCCCTTTCATCTGGAATGACACCGCTCAATGATCTTTTGCTGCTCTTAAGCATGCATTGACCAATGCACCTTTGTTTCATCCTCCAAATTATACATAGGACTATATCCTTTACTTAGTAGCCTCTACTTCCACTATTGCTATGGTGTTAGTTCAAGAGGACCCTCACGACGAGGAACACGTGATATATTATTTGAGAAAAAGTCTATCTGGTCCAGAGCTCTGATATTCACATGTTGAAAAGTTGGCTCTAGAAGCCGTCGTTGCTGTTAAGAGATTCCGTCATTACATTTTTCTACGCACCACCACATTTATCGCGGACTCTAACCCCATGTATCACATTCTAACACATCAAGTTCTTGGGGGAAAATATTCTAAATGGATCGTCATCCTTCAAGAGTTCGATCTCAAATTTGTTAAGTCTAAAGCTAAAAAATCTTTGGTGTTTGCGGAGCTTATCTGCGACTTTCCCCATGCTGATGAAGATACTGAGCCCAGATATTCTCTCCCCGATGAGACTCTGTTCCTCAACAGCACGTCTAACCCTTGGTATGGAGATATCCTTCTTTATCTCCAGACCCAACGTTTTCAGCTCGATATCTCTCATGAAGAACGTCGTCATATCCACCATCATTCTCGTCGCCACCTTATCATCGGTGACATGTTTTATCGCCGTGGTATTGATACTATCCTATGATGATGTTTGACCCATGAAGAGGCTAAACATGCTCTTAATGACTGTCACCTTGGATCCCGTGGTGGTCATCTTTCTCGGATGGATACAACTTAGAAAATATTATGTGCCGACTATTTTTGGCCCTCTATTTTCAAAGATTGTATTGAGGCAGTCAAAAAATGCCCACCTTGCCAAGTGTCTCAAAACAAGGCACACACCCACCCTCCTCCAATACATCCCATGATTGCCATCGTCCCCTTTTCCAAATGGGGCATTGATTTCATGTAGTGCAAGCCTACCTTAGCCGGGACACACAGTTATATAATCATCGTCATCGATTACTTTACAAAATGGGTTGTGGCTATGCCTACCTTTCGGAGCGATGGTTGTACTGCAACTCTTTTCTTTTTTAACCACATCATCACTCATTTTGGTGTTCCACACACCATTGTCACTGATCATGGTTCACACTTCAAAAACCAGATGATGAGTGAGTTGCATGCCAAGTTGGGTTTTCACCATGAGAACTCATCCCCGTCCTATCCTCAAGCGAATGGACAAGTTGAAGCCATCAACAAGGTCCTTAAAACCATGATTCAACGTATGGTAGGGGAAAAAAAAACATCTTGGCATCTACAAATTTTCTACGCTCTCTGAGCCTACCGTAATTCAGTGAAAACTGCTACTGGATTCACTCCTTTCCAGCTAGTATATGGTTTAGAAGATGATTTACCGATCGAGTATGAAATTCCCTCGTTGAAACTCAAAGTAGAACTCCATCCCCACACTTCTGTTGAAGAAGAAAATTTCTTACACTTGACTAGGCTGGATGAAACACGTTGTGATGCTTCTCTCATCAATGAGACATATAAAAAATGAATCAAGAATCAATACGACAAATCCATCCATCCTCTTGCTTTGCAGAGGGAGACCTAGTCCTCGTTTATGACCAAGCTCATGATAAGTTAGGGGCAGGCAAGTTAGAACCTCTGTGGCATGGTCCTTACATCGTGAAACATGTTTTACATAGAGGCGCCTATGAGCTAGTTGACTATGACAAAATCTCCCTGGGTGAGCCCCAGAATGAGCTTTACCTTAAGAAGTACTATGCATAGGACATCTAGCATACATGCTTTATACACTATTGTATTTTTAATTTGGTGTGTCTTTTTCTTTTGCATGCTCAAGTTTTTTCCTTAGCCACTTATACTGTGTCTTGTGTTTTCATGCACAGATGACATCTTCCTTTCCTATTTTTATCGGGTTTGCGGATGGAGCTAGTCGACACACCTAGAACGTTGCTTCTGCAGCTTGGGTCATTTTACCACTCTGACGAGTTGGTGAGTTCTGAAGGTATTTTCTTAGGATCGACAACTAACAACATGGCAGAATATCATGCTGTCATTGGACTTTTAACCGAAGCTTCCTCCCTAGGCGTTTCTCGCATGATCGTCAACCTAGACTCCCAACTCGTGGTCTGTCAACTTAATCGAATCTATTTTATTCACAATCCTATCCTACTATGTATCCACTTATGAGTTCATTGTCTTGAATGAATGTTTGATTTTATCGAATACAAAAACATACCAAGAGAACTCAATACCATTTCAGATTTGTTAGCTAATTACATCATGGATAGGTATCTTGCACATAGATTAGTTTTCATAAAGGAGATAAATCACATCACATATCATCATGTAAATTAAAAGACATCATTATTTGCAAATCATTTGGAACTCTAAAAACTCGAAAATGTATATATATACGGTGTGACTGAAAATGTTTGATTACATCAAAATGGTACATAGATAGGCAAAATTTTGGGTCCTCGTGCCCATAACATCATCATAAAGACTATACAAAAAATATCAGTGAGGTCCTGGTCCTCCTGTATCACATTGTGCTCCAAGTAACACACCACCGCTTGGGATACTCATCTCAGTAAAGAGTTAATACTCTCAGGGACTCCCACTGTGTATCTCTGCAAGTGCAAGGGTACGCCTTCCCTCTCAAGAGGAGGGATACCCGTCGTCAGACCACAGAGGTTTGTCTCCACCTCTCGGAGACCCCCTTCTGCTACCTCATAAGCTGTTGCTATCTAAACATCCCCGTGGCATCCCAATGTTGGTATCTCTTCCGGACGTGTTGCTCCTCTATCTGCATGACCAAACGATACATCCATTAGAAACTCTTCTATGTGCCCCCCCAAAAAATAAAATAANCCTGACACATCCCAGTCCACTCCATCTAGAAGGGCCAAGTCCATGCTTCCCCGAAAATCTACTCCGGCATATGGAAAATCTTCTATCACAATCAATTGGCATCCCAACTAAGAGAAGAAATCATTGGTGAATTTGAACTCTGAATCTGAGCCTAGTCTCGAAGACAGGCTAGTCCATCGCTCCATACGTGGTTATCCCACTGGCCGTACTGCTAATGCAATTTGAGGTTGCATCTGGGGAATGCATTCTAATAAGAACGAAACGAAGAATGAGCCATACCCGAACTGTTTCTGTTGCCCTGCTTTGCATCTCATAATCTTCTCCTTCACATTCTAAAGGAACCCTGCACTCTGGTTGAATAGTGTTGGCTCTAGACACTATAACCATAGGCCACCTGTGATCTTGAAACTAGGTGCGCACTGGTACTTCCCACTATACTCGTAATGGCAAATAGAATAGACCGAAGAGGTAGGTCCCTGATATCTTTGATTGCGATTCTACCTCCCACTAGTCTCGTTCTTGGGACACAATGGTTTGCCAGGTACTCATCCACAGGTGCCGGAAGTGCCCTCTATCCAGATAACACTCTGGGAGCCTCTCTTTTTGAGAGGCCGGTCAGGAAGTATACATCTTCCAACTTGATGTTCCATAACCCGATCATATGCTCGAGAAGAAGAATCTCTTTCTTCATTTTTTGCATTTTGAAGAACTTAAGGAGACCACAATTCCTCAACATGGCCCATGTTCAGGGACTTTGCAAAGAGGCCACATCGTTGAGCTCATTCTCTCTTTCTTTCCACCTGATCATGATTATTTCCGAAGTTACCTGCAATCATCAACAATCAAAATTCATTAATCACATTTTTGGGCAATTTTTGGGCAATTTAAAATCTTTAAAAAATAATTATTTTCTCTTGTAAGAGGCCAATGCCCCCTTTACATGAACATCAAGGCACCAACGTTCCCTCACAAGGGCCATCAGGGTGCTTTAAAAATCCAAAATGCCCCCTTTACGATTTGAGAAAGCGCTGGTTGTTTTTGAGCATTTTTTCTTGTGTCTTTGGGGCGCACCCTCTAGACCACTACACCAGAGCGTTGGTGCGCACTTCATTAGCATACAAGAGATTTTTTAAAATCATACAACACTCCCCCACTTATCTTAGAGGAGCGCTGATCTTTTTTAGGTGCTTGGGCCGACCCAGGGCATCAATTTTAGTATCTAATTATTGCCTTAAAGTAAAATTTGAACCATACAATTGAAAGAAAGGAAGAAGAGCACCAACCTGGTCCGAACGATGAGGAAAATGGTTGACCGTAGCTCCAGCACCAAACAATGCAAGATTCACCTCCAAAGCACAAACTCTCCACTGTTACAAATCTTTGCACAAATGAAATGGTAAATGATATTTTTACAATATTTTACTACTATAAATTTCATTTTTGCTTAAGATATAGTTATTTTTGGGTTTTTAAAATATTTTGGAGGCCTTATTAATCTCCTGGAATGCAGTTTTGACACTATTGGTAGGTTTCAGAGCAGTTTCATTCGTTTTTTCATCTTGTCACATTCACGAGCATAGTCTTAGTTCATTCTCAAGCTCAAACACATAAGAACGCACCGGGTAAAATTTTATCTCTTTTTCGGACTCGCATGGGTACACCAAAAAGGAACCCCTTGGAGTCGTCTTTAAGCTCTTTTCAAACTCTCTAAACGTGAAAAGATTGTTGAGTGATCTTGCTTCCTTTCCCACTCGTTAAAAGGTTTGAAAGGGCATCTTTTGAGTGATAATTCATCTTTTTTTCAGCCTCGTGAGACTAACATTACGAAAAAGGACAACATTGGAGTCGTCTTTAAGTCATTTTCAAACTCTCTAAACATGAAAAATCACCGAGTTTACCTTCTCTGGACTCGTTAAACAATCATACATTGAAGGGCCCATACGGGACCGAACCCTTACTTCTTCCAGTTCGTTAAACAAAGGAAGAGGGACTTACCGAAGGTGATTTATATCGATCATGTGTTACCCTCCTCGAGCTCGTTAAACTAAAAAGAGGTACTCGTCTATTTGGATGGGGGAAAATTTGAAGGAATCAAGCCAAGCAGTTTTTGAGAACATTACCAGTAATTCTTACAGTCACCCTTGAACACGACATTTTATCTTTGCACGCATTTCAATCCTTTGAACCTGTGCACTGAACAAATCATTCGAGTTTCCTTACTCCTTTGGGTCACCCAACGAAAGTCACAGTATCCACTGCATTATCGAGTTTTGGTCCATGTCAAGTTTATGCTTTCATGCCTCAGTGTTCAAGGGAAGTATTTGCCTCAAGAGTCAACCATCACAAATACCTGTTTCAATACCCGTTTCAGTCCATGTTCATTTGATCCACCAATTACATCAAGACCCTCCTTCGAAAATTCTATTCCTGTCAAATTCAACACATTATTCGAGAACTAGACTTAGAAACCAGTTAGTACCTTGGGACCTGCATGCCTCAATGGCATGCCTCCTCGCGTTTGATAATGGGTTTATGTCATTGACCTATGATCGGATGATTCCATGGATGTTCGACTTCAGCTCATCCATTCACGTTCATTGGAATGTACTAGAGTACCTTGGGAATCATTGACATCAATGGTGATTTCCCTCGTGCTTGTTAACGGTTTACCTCATTGATCGGTAAACACGTGGTTTCTGCCATGTTCGACATCAGGACATCTATTCACATGGTTAGATTCATACTACATTGGAATTGGTAAGAAGAACCTGGGTTGAGTCATCACTCTTATATATACTTTTCTCAGGTTGCGATGGAGTTTCTTTTGAACATTGACACATATACTGTCACATAGATCCACTTTGTATTGGTCCGTGGCTATGTATTTTCGTCTCTTAGATCCACTGTGTATTCTTCATGGCTACGATTAGTTCAGGTCATAGGAGTATAGATCCACATTGTATCATCAGTGGATATACCTTTTTGTTGATATAATTATAGATCCACAGTGTATTCTATGGCGGTCATACCTTGAAATCCTTTATCACTCAAGCATAGGGATGTCTGTCTTGGGTTTGAAACATGTCATAATATTTGTTTGATGGTTGTATTCAGCTTCTATCAGGTTCTCTGCGTCCATACACTTGCTTAAAAAAGTCTACAAAGTAGTTCAGTCATCAGTTCCCGTATTCTAACTTTGTACTTTGGGGGGCAATCTGTTACACATCAAAAATACTCATTACGATGATGGCCTAGTGTCATCATTACCAAATTTCGTAAGTGTCTCATTTCACCCAAAAGTGTCACAAATATCATACTGTCATCTTGCCCATGTTGTGTCTCGGACAACATTATGAAGAACACTTACAAGACACCTCAAAAGACTGGTTTTGAAGAGGAGAAGTCATTTGACAAATAGTACAAGTCTTTTGCCACTAAGAAAACCACTAAAAAATCAATTTTGGAAGGCAACGCTCCCCTATACACTGTCAGGGAGTGCCAACGTTCTGCTGCCTCTTTTGGGGGAGTGTTCCAGTGCTCTGTGCCCCATTTTGAGGGAGTGTTGGCCTTTTTTGAGCGAATCTTTGGATTGTCGAGAGAAATCAGGGAATAATCCCTTCATATCTAGAGTTGGTTGGGTTCATATATGAGGTCAAGGCTCGAATTTAGGAAAGATACACAACTAAAGGATAAGAATCCTCAACTTATCCCAAGGATCTCTTAAGTGGTTAGGCCTCTCCAAGCCCATATAAGGAGCCATCTTCATGGTGAAAGGGGAGACATTGTGAAGTATCAAACTTATGATCTCATAAGTGAGATATCATTGAAGCATCAACATTCTGTGTGGATTATTTGAGCAAGGGTCTAGAAAAATGGAGCTTGGTGAAGCTGTTGCACTACATCCATGGCTGTAATCACCACTTTGTTCTCATTAATATAAATCTATGCTTGACATGTTTCCTTTAAAGTTTGCGTACATTTCATGAAATTGTTTCTTTCATAGATTCATTATGAAGCTAATCATGGTAAAGTAGGAAGTATCATTGTTGTTTCTCATTGTACCATAGGACCTTCTGAAGAACTTGGAGATCAAGATCAGCCTAGATCGAGCAAGGACAAATGTCGGTAAAAAGGTATTTACTATTCTTCCTTCCTCTTCTTTGATAGTTTAGATTTATAAAAAGGAATGCCAGTGTCCACAATAACACTTTCTGTCTTGGAGTTAGAGGTCTAGTATCCAAGAGGAAATCCACTTGTCTATAGGGGGATTATCCTATAACATACCTAGGGTAGAAGTCGGTCCATGCTTTGCAAAGTATACCAGGAGGGTGCTTCCGTGTTCGAGTTGCACTTGCACCGGTAAGTTTCTCTAGTCTTGGCTGGTGTGACTGTATTCATAGGAACCGACTATTTCTGACCTTGGAGTGGAATCTCTCAGTCTGTATAACCCTCTGATCACTAAATTGTCAGCGCCACTTTTGATACAGCTTGCCCCTTCAAGGGTAACACATCATGAGCATCAGATAGTCCTGCAAGAAACGATGGAAGAAAGTGTTGCTACTTGCACTTGCACCGGTAAGTTGCTCTAGTGTTGGCTGGCGTGAATGTATTCGGAGGAACTGGCTATTTCTGACCTTGGAGCGGAAGCTCTCGGTCCGTATAACCCTCCGATCACTGACTTGTTAGTGCCACTTTTGATACAACTTTCCCTCCAAGGGTAATACATCATGAGCGTTAGATAGTCCTCACACTCCCTCTACGACTGCCACCACTGGGGGAGTTTTGCCTCCTAACCCACCTTTGCCGGTCTGGACCACAATGGTCTTGACCGCCTATACTTCAAGAAGCGGTCCAATTCCATCTATGGCGGTGATCACTGCACCATTCACACAGAGTGCGATGGGTCCTTCGTTTTCACCTATTCCAGCCTACAGACCATGGGTCTAGGGGCAGGGAGCTCAAACACTCCTTTGCAAGGGTCCATGGGGGGCACCTCACCCCCCTATAATGATTTCCCTTATGACGGAGGTCATATACCTCCTTCATCCCCCTTTCTCGGTGGTGCTCCCCAACAACCTGTCGGGCTGAACATGAACTATAGCTTGCTCGGAGCAGGTAGTCTAGGACCTTCTTCCTACACCACACTGGTGGGTTCAATGTCATTCTCTTTGTTCAACGCATTTGGAAACAATGCTTTCTCGTCAGCTACCATATCGGCTGGGGGAAAACTTGGTTTTGGACCACAAAATCCTGTACAGGGTACTATTCCTACACATGGGGCAAACACAAGAGTCTTCTCCTCACAAGGAATCTGGAATCCGTGGCAGGGAGAAGTTCCCTCGTCAGGGATGTCGATCGAGGGAAACCCCTTCCATGGTCAATGGAACCCCAGGCAAGGCTTAGTACCTATGCCCATCATATCAGTAGGGGGAAACCCTTTCTAGAATCTTTGGAACATGACACAGGGAGAAATCCCCGCCCAACCCACAACATCCACTTACGAGAATCAACCGATGAGTTCCCAAGAAACACATTATTTGTACACTAGCCAAGGCCATGGTATTTACCAGAACCTTGGTCAACAACCTAACTTTTCTTGGCAGCCTGGTGCTAGTCAAACTCCAGGATATTTTCTTCCTGTACATAGTCAACAACCCAAACTACCATTTTTCGTGACGTTACATTTGCCAGACTTTTCAAGGTTGTTAAACAACCCAATCTGTCACGATCCACGTTGGCCTCCCATGCTGACGAAGTTGTCCTCAGACATTTCGAAGTTTGAAGGTAAGGATAATGAAGATCGAGGCAATCATGTGACCACGTTTCACCTATGGTGCTCGTTGAAATCTCTGCGAGATGACTTTGTAAAGTTGTGTCTATTTCAACGCACTCTTATAGGGAGTTCCGTGAAATGGTACATCGAGCTCGACCACTCAAGATACTCTTTCTTTATCGATTTGGAAATGGTTTTTCTCAACCATTTCCAAATACCTGTGAGATATGATGACGACACCAAATTGCTAGCCAACTTCAAGCAGACGAAGGCTGATCATATCTTGGATCACATCTGAGAATGGCGACGTCGGAAGAGTTTGATAAAAGTACCGGTCCCTCCGAATTTCCTACTGGAGTGGTTCCTTAAGTCTTTGGTACATCAGTTATCCAAGGACGTTGCAATGTCAGGAGTCTTTTCCGAGGAAGAGGCGATATACTCACAGTCTAGTCTTTTCTTGAACTGATATACTCTCAGTGTGGTTTACTCTAAGAATTTTTTCTAGATGTGCTGTGGTCTATCCTTGACAAGGCCAGACATAAGTCTGGACCATATGTTGATGGCATAGTTGTTTCAACACAAGCAAAGAACACTGATTAGCTATTGAATCAATTGCAACAATTGTCGATATAGCAGATAGCGACCAACCAAACCTCTAGTTCGGTTGCTCCCTCTACCCAAATGTCGGATGTACACAGTGTGCAGTCGACAAACCCAAAGGTCAACCAACATCCTGACGGAAAGAAAAAACAACAAAACAAAAAGGGTAAGGGGGATAAGAAACCCACCAACAATGCTAGCAGGGGAAACACAGAGAAAAGGAAGTCGAAGTATCCGTGTAATCTTTGCACGAAGGACCATCTGACTCACCTGTGCCCTAGGTTTGCAGAGGCCCAGAAGTTATTGGCGTAGCAACAACCTATTGTGTTAACGAACCCATTTCCACATGGGAAAAATTTGACTCAAGCCTCTTTGAGTGCGGATGGGGGAAGTTAGGGACCCCCTCCATATTCTAGTAATCCCTCAGTCATGAACGTTTATATGATGAAAGGTGACACTTACATAGAAACTAGGGCACACTATTATAGAATGCCAGAAACTGCTGAAAAGGGTAAGGAAGCCGTAAAGCCATTTGTTCCTCTCCATATCAAGAAGACGATGGGAGAAAAAATGAAACACATCTCGAAAGGGGTGTTCAAGTAAGCTTTGAATAATCCAAATGCAAGGGCCACTCAGAATTACTCTATGGTGGAGGATTTGTCACAAACCCCTTGCGCGATGTCTACTTTGGAGGTCCTCCAGAGCTGCCCTTCACAAATAAATGATCTGTTAGCTACCTTAGGATCTACTGAGACCTATAATCCGGGAATGATCATGCTTTATATGACTGACTTGAAACCTCATCTCCCATACCATGTTGCAATTCAGATAGTAGTGGCTCACCCCATGAAATCTTTTACTCGAAATATTTTCCGCACGGTGGTTGATGAGGGTGCCTCGACATGTGTGATTTTGTTGGTGTGTTGGAAGGCCATTGGCCAACCCATTTTGTCTCCATCACCTACTATGCTTACTGATTTCGACGGTTGTTCTTTCAGACAACATGGAATCATCCATTCTTTCCCCATGCAGTTAGGAGGGAAGACCATGTGCATCGAATTTGAAGTGGTCGATGTGCCTCTCGACTACAACCTATTGTTAGGAAGGAGTTGGACCTATGAAATGCATGCAAGGGTTGCCACAGTTTTTCTTCTCTTGTTGTTTCTACACGAGGGTCGAATCATAACCATTGATCAATTGTCCTTCTCCCAGCCTGACCCTTCATCGGGGGCATCCATGGTCCTGATGATTGATAACCATTAGCTCGACATCATCAATGTGGGGGTTGGTTTGTGCCCACCTTTGATGGGTACTTTCGATTACCCGCCTCCTTATGGAAATGTCAAGATGATATCGGCTGTCCCCGACCAACCACATGCTAAAATATTTCAAGTGTCGCTATTCCATACGACTTACTTTAACGATCTGTGGACTCTTCCTTCCCCATCAACCTCGATGGAAGGGACAAGGCATCCTGGCATGGCCATGACGTTGTCCATGGCATAAGTTGCGTACTCTATTGTCCAACAAGCCTCAACCGACCCCGATCTGACTCCCGCACAGGAGTTAGATCCAGTTCTCGAGCCTATCTGGGATCAAGGTTCCCTCACCACTACCGATTATTTAGACTTGGTATTTCCCTCTGACGAGGTGATTTTAGAGGCATTAACTGGTTTGGACAGACCCTGGGATGATCTCCATCATAGATCTTATTTCCTCCCAGAGTTAAGAAGAATAGAGGTAGGAGAATTCGTGTTGACTAGGACTGGAGATAGGTCTTGTCCTATTAATCCTCTGGCTACGCACACAGTTTATGCTGAGCATAATATGGAAACCATTGCTAAAACGATACCTATTGACATCTCTAGAACCCCTGGTGTCGTGGAGAATGTCTTCGTCGGAGTGAACTGCTCCCCTGAGGAGATTCAGATCTATACATATTTATTTAAGGAATTTTACGACGTTTTTGCCTGGTCTTACAAGGAAATGCTAGACATTGATCCAAGAATCGTCAAACATTAAATAATGACTTATCATGATGCCAAGCTGGTCCGACAGAAGCTTCGTCCAGTTAATCCTTGAAAAGCAGCAGCTATTAAGGTTGAAGTAGAGAAACTGCTCAAAGCCGGTTTCATTTACCCTGTTCAGTTGACTCAATGGGTGTCAAATCATGTTCTGGTCAACAAAAAGCAGGGAACAATTCGTGTGTGTATGGACTTCCATGATTTGAATAAGGCCTGTCCAAAGGATACTTTCCCCACCCCATTCATTGACTAGATTGTCATTGAATGCGCAGGCCATGAGTTCTTTTCTTTCATGGATGATTTTTTGGGATACAATCAGATACAGATTAAGCCCGAAGACCAACATAAAACAACTTTTATCTATCTATGGGGTACATTTTCTTATCGGAAGATGCCTTTTGGCTTGAAGAACACTGGAGCCACTTTTCAGCGGTCCATGTCTTTTTCTTTCCATGGCCTAAGACACATAGTCGAGGCTTATCTTGATGATTTAGCATCACGATCTCATAAGAGAGCTGATCATCTTGCACACCTCCGACTAATATTTGAACGATGTCGCTACTATCAGATTCACTTGAATCTAAACAAGTGCAATTTCTACATGACGTCGAGTCATCTAGTAGGTTTCATAGTTTCGACAACAGGGATCATGGTCGATCCTCTGAAGGTTGAGGCGATAATTCAATTGCCTCTCCCGTGCACAGTCCCTCAGCTTCAAAGCTTATAGGGTAAAGAGAACTTTCTTTGGAGTTTTATCACAAACTATGCTGAAATCAATAAAGGGTTCATGCATTTACTGAAGAAGGGAGTCCCTTTCCATTGGGACAAAGCCACTCAACACTCTTTGAAAGCATTGAAACACGCCCTCACGTATGCCCCTCTTCTTCGGTCTCCCAATTATAATAAAGATTTATTATTGTACTTGGTCATCATAGAGTCAAACATCGTTATGGTCTTAGTTCAAGAGGACGATCTCCTCGAAGAGCATGTGATTTATTACTTGAGTCGAGGTCTAGTTGGACCAGAACTCAACTACTCCCATGTTGAGAAGCTTGTGCTGACAATAGTACATGCTGTCTAGTGGTTTTGTCATTATATTCTACTTTGTAAGACCACCGTTGTTTCCATTGTGAATCCATTTTAGTATGTGTTGAAAAGACACATCATCGGCGAAAATATCAGTAGATGGATCATTATCCTCAAGGGATTTGACTTGGATTTTGTTTCCACAAAATCCAAAAAGTCACTAGTCTTTGTGGAACTTATCTTGGAACTTCCGGTCGAATCAGGTGATGTTACGCTCGAAGAATCACCGATTAAAGGAGATATTTTTCTGATTTCATCTTCGAACCCTTGGTATGGAGATATACTAGTCTATCTCCAGACTTTGAAGTGCCCCGCCTCTACTTCTCGCGATGAGCGTCGACGTATACGCCATCGGGAAAAAAGCTATCTCATACTCGATGACACTTTGTATCATTGAGGTGTAGATTGCATACTTCGCCAGTGCCTCATTCACGAAGAAGCAGAACTCGTTCTTAATGACTGCCACATTGGAGCATGTGGTGGTCATTTGTTTGGGTTGGCAACAACCCAAAAGATTCTACGAGCTGGTTACTTTTGGCCAACATTAATCAAGGATTGCATTGAATCGGTCAAGAAGTGCCACCCGTGCCAGTTCTTCTCTCGGAAGATGAGGGCACACCTTGCTCCCATGTTTCCCGTCATTAACGTTGGTCCCTTCACCAAGTGGGGGATTGATTTCACTAAATGCCACCCGACTTCAGCCAGTGGGAATTATTATATCATCGTAGTGGTAGACTACTTCACAAAGTGGGTCGAGGCTATGTCAGAATTCAATAATTATGGCGAGACAACAACTCTCTTTATTTTCAATTAGATAATAGCAAGGTTCGACATCTCGAAGGAGATTGTCACTGACCATGGCAGTCACTTTCAGAACAAAATGATGTCTGAGTTAACATCAAAGCTTGGGTTGAGGCAAGAGCATTCATCACCCTACTACCCACAAGCGAATGGTCAGGTAGAAGCTGTGAATAAGTCCCTCAAGACTATTTTGCAGTGAACGGTCAATTCTGCCAAGTCAAATTGGCATTTGATGTTGTACTCGGCATTGTGGGCCTACCGAATGTCTGTAAATATTGCCACTAGTTTCTCACCTTTTCAACTCATTTACGGGCTGGAAGCAGTCTTGCCAATAGAGTGGCAGATCCCATCTCTAAAGTTGGTAGTACATTTATTTCCAGACACTTCACCCCTTGAGGAACGCTTATTATATCTCGAACAACTCAACGATTAATTCCGTGATGCAGCCTCGTCCAACGAGGCTCACAAGAAACGAGTCAAGTGTCAGTATGATCGATCCGTTCATCCTTGGATTTTATCCGAAGGTGACCTTGTCTTGGTCTACGACCAAGATAAGGATCCCCTGAGGGCAGGCAAGTTCAAACCCATGTGGTTCAGACCTTTTATTATGAAGGAGTTACTAAAGAAGGGTGCTTATCATCTGGTTGACTTTGAGGGAAACGCTTTAGCGGAGCCTAGAAATGGGCTCTACGTCAAGAAGTATTACTCGTAGGTGGGTCGCCTTGGGTGACTTCTTGTACATATGTATAGTTCTTATACAATTAGTTTTTTATCTTTTTGTTTTATGGTTGTGTCATTATTTATGTCGTCTTTTTTCACTGTGGAAAATGTCAAGTGAATCAGAGGTGTTCGTTAGGTTCATGAATGGCACTAGATGACACACTCGGAGGCTTTCTTTCGCAACTTGGGTGATATTCACACCTTAAGGCCAGTTGCTATCTACTGGAGGTATCTGTTTAGGTGATGCCAAAAACAATGTCGTTGAGTACAATGTAGTAATAGAGTTTCTTCATGATGCTCTGTCGCATGGTATCTCTCACCTTCGGGTCTACTTAGTTGCACAACTGGTTGTGTCGTAGTTAAATGGGGTTTAACATGTTTATGATCCTACTTTACACCAAAGGTTCCTTAGGGTACGTCTCTTAGAACGTTGCTTTGATTACATTACATATATCCATGTTCCTAGAAGATTAAATCAAATGACAGATACTCTAGCTAATCAAGTATTAGATTGGCATATTGCACACACATAAAAAGAAGCACACACATACAC
>SNQJ01S0185385.1:0-12583 GCA_010110895.2 Picea sitchensis | reverse complement strand
CCCACCCTTTGCCATTGATGTCAAAGGGGGAGAGAAATTGGTATCATGATGATAGGGGGAGCATGAGTGTTTACATAAATGAAAAAGGGGGAGATTGTTGGAAGATTGCTTGTTGTCATTGATGTCAACCCTAGTCATTGGTTGTAGTCATTGATGTCAACCCTAGCCATTGGATTTTGGACCCCACAATTGATCGAAGTAGATAGACATGAATGAAATTAAACATGAAGATACAACACCCATGGATGGATAGTATAATTCATGCCACTTCTGGTGGTATGTGGCACGTCACGTGAATCCTCACGATTGAGGAGAAATGAATTTTTGAAGATGACAATGTGAATTGAAGCATAAACTACATGTCGGCCCTAATGTTAAAAAGAAGTAACATAAAGGGTATAAAAACATCTCATTATACATTCATTTTTCAACACACACAAGTTTTTTAATGAACAAGGAGATATAAGTCAAATTTCAGAGGAAATCTGAAGTAAATAAGGCCGAATTTCAAGGGAGAAAGAAGTCTTTTGGTGATGTGTTCTAAGGTATGTTATTTACAGGTCATCTTACCATTTTCGCTATAATTTTTTTTCTAGAACGATTCAGATGGTGAAATTTGTATGCTATTGAGAAGACATATCTAGGTACATGTGGTAAAAATTCTAGCCCTCTATTCACTATAATTTTGGAGATACACTATGTGGAAGATAAGGTTTTTGACTAGTCCTGAAGCTAGTCATAAATAGGTGTTCCGGGTAAAACAGTCATAAGGTATTCATAGAGAATCAAAATGAGGTGAGGCCAATTGCATTGGAAAGAGTACAGGATGTAGTTTCCTGTGTACAAATTTCAGAATCTTATGTTAAATATTGAGCGTGAGGTATGATGTACAAGTTTGCTCTCTTGAATAAACCAAAATTAAATAAGGTCTACCATTTTCTCTATAACTCATTTTCTGGGAGGATTCAAGGAGTGAAACTTGGAGGAGTTTCAAAGAATACATTGATTTATATTATCTATAGGATTTGAGTATTCTAAGAAGTGAAGAATTGCAGAAGTTGAATAAGTTTCAAGAAGCATTTTCAGGTTCTATGTGATGGTTGGTTGATGGTGATAATTTAATGTAAAGTTTTATTATCTCTCATATATTCTTGGGTGGAAGGAAGGGGCAAGGATGGAGAAAGAAACCCTCTCTTGATATTGGAGGATTGTATCTTCCATTTGGAGGTTTATCCCTCCCTTTATATTTGGAATATGTAGCTACCTTTGGAAGTCATTACTTCCCTTGAACAATAACTATTGGTTATTTCTCATATATTGTGCATGGTGTATTGGTGTAACTCTTCTACTATTGTTCATTTCTCATTGGATATAATTGAATATATAATCTGGTTGAAGTACAAGTTGATTTATTTTTTTTAAATTGTACTTGATATTGATTCACCCTCTCTCAATATCATCAATTGGTATTAGAGTCGGTTGCCTTCCGAATAGTTTAACCACTGGAAGGAAAATCCCGAGTAAAGATGGATGACCATGAGCACATTCCAAATGGGATTCAACAATTTGATGGAAGCAATTATACATACTGGAGTGAGAGTGAAAACTTACCTAACAACTTTGGGAGTAGACATTTGGTACTCAGTTGTAAATGGCTATGTAATCTCAAAGAATGCTCCAACCGATCCAAATGAGAAGAAGCTTATGAGTTGTAATTCAAAATCCAGACATGTTATTCTAGGAGCATTGGTACCAACCATTTCCAACAAAGTGATGCGATGCAACACTGCTAAAGAGGTATGGGACAAACTCAAGAGTATCTATGAAGGTGATCCAAAAGTTAAGTAGGTCAAGCTTCAACAACATAGAGCAGAATTTGAAAATTTGAAGATGGATGAAAAGGAAGATATTGCAACCTATTTTATTAGATTTGATGAAGTTTTTAATGCTATTAGATGATTAGGTGAAGAGCTCAATGAATCCTTGGTTGTACAAAAAGTGTTGAGATCACCTCTCTTGAAGTATGATGCTAAGGTCTCCACCATTGAAGAAACTAGGGACTTGACCAAAATGACAATGGATGAATCACATGGGTCTCTTATAGCATATGAAATGAGAACAGGTACAGAAAGTGACCAACCAAACAATGAAGCAACCTTTAAATCCATAAAGAAGACAAAAGACAAGGATAATGACCTTGATGAAGAAATAACAAATTTCGTAAGAAGGTTCCAGAAGGGAACTAGAAGATACAAATGCAAGTCTCCTCTCAAATGCTTTAAATGTGGTAGAATAGGACACATTGTTGAAAATTTCTACTATAAAAAGAGAAGTATCAAGAATAAAAAGAGCTTCTACTCCAAGGATGATGACATCTCCTCAGTTGAGAGTGATGAAGAAGATAATGATGGAGGAGAAGTCCTCTTCATAACCCAAGAAACCCAGGATGATGATAACAAGAGTTATAAAGAAGAAGAAATCATTTATGAAGAAGATTCAGATGAAGAACCCAACCTTGATTCCTTTTGGGGATACAAAGACAACGTAGAGAGTGAATAAGAAGATGAGAATCTTGAAAAGTTGAATCATGTTGAAACTGAAAATAAAAAGCTTAGAAACACAAACATAATACTAAAAGGTGAATTGAGTAGTTGTGAAGAAGATAATTACAGTCTTGAAAAGACCATTGGTAGCTTGAAGGAACAATTACAACATTATGAGAAATTGAAAGCAGAATTAGATCACACAAAAGGGGAGCTACTATTGACAATAGAAAAGTTGAAGTTCGAAAAAAAGCACTGAAAAATTAGATGAGATCCTTAGCAATCAAAGATCTTCATACAACAAGATAGGACTAGGATACAATGACAGTTTGAAGACAACAAAACAAGAGAAGGAAGATGAAAATGATGAAACCAACACTCTAGAGCAAGTTGAACAACAAGATAGAAGACTAAAATTCAAAAGGAATGAGACATCAAGAAGATCCTCTCCCATCATGTATGAAAGCGATTATTATGAAGGAAAGTACATAAGAATAGATCGTGAACCCAAATGTACTACACCAAAAAGAAGATCACTTACTCCCAGGTATCAAAATTTCTTTCTTGCACATTGTTATACTTGTGGAAATTTTGGACACAAGGCAATCAATTGTAGAATCAATGAAAGGAATAAATACGCAAGATACATGAATGTTGCAAATAGTATATATGGAAATGTTTACAGACCTGTCAACAAAAATTATAATCCATTTGAACCATTAATGGATCAAAATATTGTATGCTACAAGTGCGATAATCTTGGTCACAAAGCACGAGATTGCAGAGAGATGAAGGAAGATAATCCTATGCCAAATGTCCCTATACCAACTACAACATGGAAAAGGAAAGAAATTCCACACAATGAAAACTGTCGAATAGCATTGGTCGCTAAAGAATGCAAAGAAGAATATGAATGGTTCATAGATAATGGGTGCTCATCTCATATGACCGGAGATCAAAGAACATTTGTCAGCTTGAAGAAAAAGGGTGGAAATGTTACATTTGGAGATGACTCATCTACCAAAATGCTTGTAAAAGGAACTGTAAATCTTGGAAGTGAAAATGTAAAAGCAGGAAAAGTCCTATTGGTTGAAGATCTGAAGCATAATATCTTCAATTTCAGCAAAATATGTTATCAAGGATACACTCTTACGTTTGAATCCCGAAATGTAAAATTAGAGAATAGAACTCAGGAAGATTGGTTGCAACTGCAACAAGAAGACCGAACAACATATACATCCTAGACATGAAGAAGAGAGAGAAGAAATAAGCCACACAAAAGGATTCCAAGGAAGAAAAAATCCCAAAGACCAAAAATAAGGATGAAGTATTATTGAGTGCCACATGTTCAGGGGGAGAAACCCCAAAGAAGAAGGTCACTTTATGCCATTGAACTCAGGGGGATCAGCCCCACCCTTTTCCATTGATGTCAAAGGGGGAGAGAAATTGGTATCATGATTACAGGGGAAGAATGAGTGTTTCCATCAATGACTAAGGGGGATATTGTTGGAAGATTGCTTGTTGTCATTGATGTCAACCCTAGTCATTGGTTGTAGTCATTGATGTCAACCCTAGTCATTGGATTTTGGACCCCACAATTGATCGAAGTAGATAGAGATGAAGTAAATTAAACATGTAGATACAACACCCATGGATGGATAGTATAAGTCATGCTGCTTCCGGTGGTATGTGGCACGTCACGTGAATCCTCGCGATTGAGGAGAAATGAATTTTTGAAGATGACAATGTGAATTGAAGCAAAAACTACATGTCGACCCTGATGTTAAAATGAAGTGACATAAAGGGTATAAATACATCTCATTACACATTCATTTTTCAACACACACAAGTTTTTTAATGAACAAGGAGATATAAGTCGAATTTCAGAGGACATTTGAAGTAAAGAAGGCCGAATTTCAAGGGAGGATGAAGTCTTTTGGTGATGTGTTCTAAGGTATGTTATTTATAGGTCATTTTACCATTTTCGCTATAACATGTTTTCTAGAACGATTCAGATGGTGAAATTTGTATGTTGTTGAGAAGACATATCTAGGTACTCGTGGCAACAATTTCAGCCCTTTATTCGCTAAAATTTTGGAGATACACTCTGTTGAAGATAGGGTTTTTGACTTGTCCTAAAGCTAGTCATAAACATGTGTTCCAGGTAAAATAGTCATAACGTATTCATAGAGAATCCAAATGAAGTGAGACCAATTGCATTGGAAAGAGTATTGGTTATAGTTTCTTGTGTACAAATTTCATAATCGTATGTTAAATATTGAGCGCAGAGCATGTTGTAAAACTTATTATACAAATATTAGAGAAAACTTATATACATTTTCTCTAATATTCCCCCGCACCCCCACGCCCACCCTAATATCTGGATATGAAGGTGGGGGTGGTGGGAAATATTAGAGAAAACATATATATGAGGGTGTAACATCACCTCAACTATTTTTTTTTAATACGGTACCTCTAATCATAATTTCATCATTGCTACTATTAAATTATTGGATGGCACCAAGGTGAACGATACTACTCTTAATGTTTTATTTTTACACGACAGGCTTAACAAATCTCAAGCGACAATACTGTTGAAGTATCCTCACAACCCCAAGTTATTATGTAACTAAATCTGCTATATAACATAAATTTCAAATTCTTCCTAGCTAGTATATTTACTTTCCATAGTCTAGTTTGATCTTTACATAGCATTGATTCTTTGTCGTAACTCTTTCCATGTTATAGTTATCAAGATGGTAGTGGCACACACCAACCCTTACACAGGTATACCATTTGTCAACACAAAAATTGTTCATGTTAATTCTTAACACTTACTCCTCAATTCTATTAGCACTCTTAAGGACGGATAAAACATGTATAACCTTTCCGAAGGTTAGAACCTCTTGATATCAAGGGTAAAAATCATATTCCTTTCTAAGGTTATTATCCCCGGTTTACCCACAGATTCTTAGTGACCTCGTTGGCATAGTTTAAGGCATAAAATTTGAACATACTAGAGCTTTAAACAAAGTACCCTTACCATCCTTGGGACAATGATACCCATGGTACACAACTAATATATTCATCGTAATCTTTGTATGACGTCCGCCATACCAGGGTCAACCTGGGGTATGGTGCCTCGACCAACAAAACCTTAATGAAAATATAGGACATGGTATGCACTATTACTCGACACCATCTCCTCTTACCTACTACTAATAGCTGGACGAGTCTAATGGTGACCTGGCAGTATGATCTTTGCCACTCCGGGTTACTCACTAATTAAAATCTTGCCACATGTCCAGTGCGTGGAGAGTGTGATAGCTCAGAACTAGACTTATCACCTATTGAAAATTGTGCCATTAATGACCATTTCTCAGGTTCTCGTACTATCAGGGTTTCGATGTAGACAAGCTTTCAATCACCGAGTCTTTACCTCTCTTTCGGGTTTTTTTTTCGATACCTCTCAAAAAGGAAGGTCTCTGGTGTGGTTCCCATCAAGACTGATGGCTTTGTTTTATTGTATGAAGAAATTCTTTGGTAAGTATTGCTCTAAGGATTTCTGTAACACTTGCTTTACACATTGTTACTTGCATTTTGGTTTTATTGCTTCTGGAACCGGGTATTCCACCCATGCTAACTCTATGTTAATGCTTGGTGGAACATGTTTAATATGACATTCAAATGAGAGGGGAAACGTCGCCCACGTAAAACTCAGAACTTTGTTGCAAGCTAAGTATGCCTAAGCATTCGTATCTTCTGGTTGAGTTTGATTCTTCCATTCCTTACCAGAGTTCACACTTGTATTTATTTGAATTCAGTTATAAGTTTGATGTTATTAAAAATATGTGTTTTCTCATTTTGTTTGTAGGTAGGGTTATCCAAAAGAAGGGCTTCGCTTCCCTTGTAGGGTTTTAACTTACTACAGAGACATTCTACCCACTTCCAAACCCATGATTACATTACTCTTTTCATGGAATATAGAAACCAACAAACCCTCATTCTGTTCATCAATACTTCTCCATAACTCTGCGGGTAAGTTTAATGTGTTTATCATATTTTTATTTTGTTTTAGAAGGAATCCCTCTATTCATTTGTAGTTAATTTTAACTCTTTGCCTCTTGTCACAAAGACAACGACCTCACAAACAAGAACAAGGTTTTGTCTAAGATGGTATCAAGCTCTATAATCAAGCGTAGGTGACTCCCTTAAGTTATTGCAGGTAAAAACACGTCGCCTATCACCTCTTTGTCTCAGTCGTTCATTCATCTTTCATTAAACATTATAAGTCTTTACAGCTAAACTATGCGTCCATCTTTTGTTACAGAGGAAAGGTGCTTCACGATAACCATGGAAATACCTTATGTTAAACATCGACACAGTTAACCCACAACCTGTTCAAACTCAGGGTTTCGAACTAGAACAAAAAAGGTAACAAATGTATCGTTACCGACTCAAGCAGGTCAATCGTTGCTTAGAATCTTTATGGTTTCTTTACTGCGTTATGACCGCTAATATGAATGAAGTGATTTCGTTATAGTTTGCAAGGGTTCTTATCCACACCTGTATTTATGCAATCTTGCTATGTAACGGTTTACTCTCGACTTGACTTCCTAGGTTTAATTGTCGACCATGTTTGTATAAGAATTCTAAAGAAGTCAATTTAATATTTTTATAATACCTCTAACGTAGTTTTCCTTGTTTGCGGTAAGAAAAATTCGTTACAATGTTGAGATCGATTATGTAGCTACATAATGGTTTAATATATATGTTTCATTCTTTTTTATTATACACATACAATGATTACCCTTTTATGTATATTCCTTGAAAGTAATAAAGAGATTCTAGTCTATGGCTACAATTGCCTTGCATGTTGTTGTTATTCTGTCTGAGCAATAATAAATTTGATTTGTTCTAAGATAATACATAAATTATTCGTGTAGATAAGCTTTAATAAATATTTCCCTTACCAGGGTTTTTGACTACAATGAAAGACTACTCTTGTTAGTCTATTTCTATGTTAAATGCAGATAAAAATATTGAGATATAAAAACTTAAAACTCTCTGCAAATATTCACAGTAACAAACTAGCTAAAGATTATCTGATTATATATCACTATGTATTATTTTCTTGTATAATAGTTTTCTCTAGCAATATACTATTAAGAAAATATTATGTGACAAAAAGATTAGCATCAAACCAATATGAAAATGATTTCACCAATCACTGTAAATATTAGAGCTAATAATTCTAAAGATATTAATTGACAAAATTGAATACACATATCTGAACCACAAAGCTTTACTGGGACAAATTGAGGAGAGAATCCAACTCCTCCCAACTGTAGACTAGAGTAGTCACAGTCTGCTAACTCTGGTCACCCCCAAGCCAAATACTTTATTCCACAGGAAAAATGAGAATGTCAAGAACCTTCTCTAGGTAATTTCCAGAACTTGGCTCTTTCTCAGAACCACCAAGCTCTAATTTTTCACAAGTACTCAACAATATCTTGTTTACACCATACTTTTTTCTTCCCCCAGGTTTTACCAAGCTGAGAATAATAGACTGCCTAGTAGGTATTTTTCTTTCTTTTTCAAGTTAGCCTTCTCCCTAACTCTTGGGAGTCTTGGCCTAACTTCTTTCTAGCTTGTTTCCTAACCTCCCACACTCTTGGGGGTAGGTTCACACTTGTCCTCATGGACAATAATTACTTTTACCCTGATGGTTTCTATCCTTTTTTCACTTTTCCCATGGAATCAAGTATTTATCTTATCTTAGATAGGTTCTCTCATCAACTTATCTCAAGTAATTTTAAATAAAATAAAATTAAAATAATATTTACATAAATATTTTTCACCATCAATTATCTATGGTGATCAAAATGTTAATCATTTTTTTTCCAATGTCATAATTCAATAACCACAACCACATAAATTTACTCAAATATTTAATTTGGAGGGACGTTACATCTTCCCCCCCTTGAACTGAACATCGTCCTCGGTGTTCCCATCAAGTTCCCAACCTTGGAACATAAATGGGTAGGATTTCCTCATAGCCTCTTACATTTCCCAAGTGGCCTCCTCAGGACTAAAGTGCCTCCACTACACTTTAACCTAGGTGATGGCTCTATTCCACAACACAGTTTCTTTCTCGTCGAGTATGTATAGCAGTTCCACCTGAAACTTGCCCTCTGGTTCCACCTGGATCACATTCCAATTTACAACATGAGTTATGTCAGGCACATATTTCTTCAATAATGAAACATGAAACACATTACGTATTTTCAGATGAACTGGTAGTGCAAGCTGGTAGGGCATTGGTCCTACTCTGGCTAACACTTCAAAAGGTCCACAATAACATGGTGATAACTTAGAACTCTTTCCAAGTCAGAGTGAATTGTTTCTAGGTTTTATTTTTAGATAGACATGGTCTCCAACATTAAACTCCATGTGTGTCCTTTTTGAATCTGCATAAATTTCATGCCTGTCCTGTGCACTTTTCAAATTCTGTTTCACTTTCTGCACCATTGTTTCCATTTCTTTTAACATGTCAGGCCCTATAATAATCATGTCAATGGGATCATCCCAGCTTACCGATGTCCTACACCTCCGACCATACAATACTTAAAAAATACTCATCTTTAAAGATGATTGGTAACCATTTCTATATGCAAATTCAATCAGGTGAAGATAATCTTCCCATTTTGTTGGGCAATCCATAATGTGCATTCACAACATATCCTCAATAATACAATTAGTCCTTTCGTTATGACTGTCATTTTGAGGATGGTAAGCCGTACTAAAACTCATTTGTTTATCCATTCCATTAAACAAAGTCTTCCAAAAGTTGGAAGTGAGTTTTGTGTCTCTATCAGAAATGATTGTTTTATGCAATCCATGCATCCTGAAAATTTCCTTCATAAAAATTTATGCAATATTTATAGATTTATAAGTGATTTTATTGGGATAAAATGTGTTTCTTTTGTAAGTTTATCAATCAAAACCATAATCAAATCGTTGTGGTTCTTTGTTCTAGGTAATCCAATGTTGAAATCCATATTGATCACTTCCCATTTCCACTCAGGAATGGGTATGGGTTGTAATAATCCAGTTGGGTGTTGGTGCTTTTCTTTAACCTACTAGCACTTTAGACATCTAGCAATGTACTTAGCTACTTCTGTCTTCATTTTAGGCAAAAAATATTCTTTCTTTAACGTTGTTATTCTCTTTTGATATCCTAGATGGCCCGAATATGGTTTCTTGTGAACCTCTCCTAATATTAAGTTTTTCAGTTCTGCATTATTTGGCACAAAACTATGTTCTTATATAAAACTAAACCTTCTGGGTTGCAACTGAATTTTGATTCTTTGTTAGTTAGAGAATCAATTTGACAATTTTCTTGAATTTTTCGGTACTCCTCATCTTTTTTTTCTGCCATTTCAATTTTTTGTTTTAAATAAGTTTGGATGTTGCTATTGGAAATTGCATTTATCTTCCTACTAAGGGCATCTAACACCTTATTTTCCTTTCCTTAATGTGTTTTATAACCAAATCAAACTCCCTTAGAAAATCCAAACACCTAGCCTGCCTGACATTCAAGTGCTTTTGATCAAAGAAAATTTTGAGACTAACATTGTCTATTTTCAACAAAAATTTCTTTCCTAACAGATAATGTCACCACATTTTTAAAGCATCCACAATAACAATAAACTCAAGATCATGCAGAGCATAGTTTTCTTCATGATATTTTAGCTTTCTTGACTCATATGCAATTATATGTCCTTCCTACATTTATACTCCCCCTAATCCTTCCATGTATGCATCTGTACATACTACAAAGTCTTTGTGTGGTTCTGCTACTTTTAATATGGGTGCGGTGGTTAATAACTTTTTCAACTTTTCAAAAATTTCCGGACACTTTTCTGTCCATTTAAACATGGTTCCCTTTTTCTGTAAAGAAGTAATAGGGTAAGCCAGTTTTGAAAACCCTTCAATGAATCCCCTATAATAACCCGTAATTCCCATAAAAGATCGAATATTCAAAAAATCTTTCGGAATTGGCCAATCCTAGATGGATTTTACCTTCTCAGCGTCAAAAAAGATTCCTTCTTCTGAAATCACATGTCCTAAGTAATGCACCTTACTCTGGTAAAATTCGCACTTACTATTTTTTGCATACAACTAATGTTCCCTTAAGGTTTGCAGAACTAACTCCAAATGTTCTTCGTGTTCCTCCTTTGTTTTGGAATAAATCATGATATCATCGATAAACACTATCACAAACTTGCCCAAGCATTTCCTTAACATGTTGTTCATGAGGCACATAAATGTTGAAGAAGCATTTGTTAGCTCAAAGGGTACCACTATGAATTCATAGTGTCCATACATGGTTCTAAAAGCAGTTTTATGCATGTCTTCATCTCTTATTTTGATTTGGTGATAACCTGGTCTTAAATCTACTTTAGATAATATTTTAGCCTCTCCAACTTGGTCTAACAAGTCATCAATACAGGGTAAAGGGTACTTATTTTTTATTGTCATTGTGTTCAGTTATCAGTAGTCATTGCACAACCTAAAAGTTCCATCCTTCTTTTTCACAAATAGGACTAGTGCACCCCATGGAGACACACTTGGTCTGATATAATATTTGTCCAACAACTCTTGAAGCTACATTTTCAATTCAGTGAATTCAGGAACACTCATCCTATATGGCGGTTTAGAAACTGGCGATGATCTTGGTACAAAATCTATTGTGAAATCTATATCCCTTCTAGGAGGTAGTCCTGGAATTTATTCCGAGAATACATCCTAAAACTTACTTAATATAGGATCATCAATTAACAAATGATCAACCATCTTGTCTATACTTTCATTTATATGTACACCATATATTTCACAACCCTTTCTAGCAGTTCGTTTCAATTGTAAAACATAAATATGTCTTACTGATCTACACCACGAGGTATTCCCTTAATGGTTCTATTATGTCCCGGCTCATCTAGGCAATCAAAAATTTTGTTCTTACAATTTACTACAACTGCATGCTTTTCAAGCTAATCCATGCCTATGAGTATATCATAGGATCCCAAGGGTAATATATTCAAATCCACACTTGTTTCCATTCCATCTATTGTTATCATACAATCTTTGACTAGTTCAACTACTTTTTGTTTAGTACCAATGACTAGTTGTAATAACCAAGACTTATTATGTTTTATTTTATTCAATTTGCAGTTCTCAACAACCATAGGAGAAACATAACTTAAAATTTCACCAGGGTCAATTAAAATAGACATAGATTTATGATTTATCTTACCTTCCACTTCTAGCATGGCAGACTGATGGTCAGCCTGTCGATTTTCCAAGGCCACATTAATTTTGTGATTGCATCTTGCCATGTCATTAATTGTTATTGCCTCTTGAACATTATGCACTGTCGAGTTTTTGTTCTTATTCAAAGGGAAATCTCTATATAGGTGAGGTTACTTGCATTGCAATGGTGGTCTGGTTGGTTTGTTTACTGAATCAGTTGGTCTATTGTTGTTATGAACTGATACACTTTGTTGTTGTCCGCTAAACCTGTTACGTTTAACTAGTGCACTATGAGATGCATGGCGTGGGTACTTAAATTTTTTCTTTATGGGATCGAACTTACTATTTATGTTCTTATCTTGCCATGTTTTTGTATTTCCAGACCTTTGTTTAAACTGGGTATAGCATAATTGAGCGTGTCTTATTACCTCGTCCATCGTCTTAGGATTAAGGAACTCAATTTTATCCTTATATTCACGAGGCAAACAACTCATGAACCATTCTACCTTTGCTTTCTCTTCTCTAAGGTAAGGTACATACCTCATCGGATTTACAAATTTGGTAACAAAATATCTGATGGTCATTTGTCCTAGATTAAGGTCATGAAACTCCTTAGCCTTTTTGTCGAAATACCTTTCAGTTAAGTATTTTTGTTTAAAGTATTTCTTAAATATTTTCCAAGTGAGTTCATTGCTCCTAATTTTGTTCATTGTCTTTGTTTCCTG
>SNQJ01S0185383.1:0-14760 GCA_010110895.2 Picea sitchensis | reverse complement strand
CCCCCCCTCTTAGTTGTCCAACAATTATGCCTATACACATGCCTCATACATTGTCCTTGGCTTGAAAATCATCACTTTATTTCATATATGGCTATTTAGACCTGCAGATGCTTGAGGAGTACATCTGGGCTCATGGGAGAGATACACATCATGTTGGTCATGTTTTTTATCTTGGTAGTGTAGTCTTGTACACTCTGCTTTTGCTTCTTCCTGAATTAGTTCCAATGGATTCGTTGGTCCTCTACATACCTGATAGGGTAGAATTGCGACTTGATGAGGGTTTTGAAGTCCTCCCACCTAGTTACCAGTGGATCACCCTCTAGCCTAAGATTTTATGTATGGATTTCCCACCAGTTTAAAGCATGGCCCTCTAACTTCAGTTTGGAAAATGATATATTTTGTCCTTCATATATATGGTGAATGGTAAAATAAAATTCTAGTTGTTGCAACCAATAATTCAGTTTTAATGCATTGATCTCACCTTGGAATGGATTTATGTCCAATTTTGCTTCCATATTGAATAAATATTGTGAAGGGTTTATGGTACTGGAACTCAGCTACTCTTTCTCAGGTTATTTCTGCAACTCATTTTCTGGGTCTTTGTTATCCCCTGATTTTCCATCTAATTCAATCTTTGATTTTGAGCCTCCATTTTCTTCGAGTAGACTGATATTGCTTGATAGAGCTACCATGAGGAGAGACATATTGTGAGATATGTCAACGACCTACTCTTCCAGCCTTGAGAATATCTCCTCTACTAGATCCAAAGGGTTGTGATGAATAGGATCATTATCCATTCAGGAAATGAGAGACACTTCCACACTAATCTTAGAATACGATAAGAATAATTTAATCAAGAACGTAAATGATAAAGCAATCACATAATACAAAGATATTTTACCCCAGAAACCCAAACTGGGAAAACCAACATTCCTTTGAGCATTCTTCTCTCTTGTTGTCTTATTCAATATGAATAAAAGGTGACATGTCTAACCTTGGTCCACACCTAATACACAATCTAAATCATACCCTCTTTCCTTCGTAAGAACAACCCTATAACCAATCTGGCTTACATCTACATGACTAGAAACCTACGATTTATTCATATTTACATTGTCATTAGCCTTTACGGCCTTACAACATGCCTATTTATAGGCTTTACAACATGAAAAACCCTAAATACTTGGTGCCCAAAAAATGGTTACATATCCATGCATATCATTGGCTACAAATCCTGCAAATCCCATGATTTTGTTATAGTCGACTCCAAGTCAAATTACTAGTTGAATACCAGTTGGCTTTCATTCGGTCTCTAGTCGGTCATCTCATGCCCACACTTCAAGTTCTTTTTAGTTGAATTGCCATCGATATCTTTGAATTCAAATTTACCCAGTCGAATACCTCGACCTTCGACTTATTGTCGATCCACCTTGACCTTCGACCGTTAGTCAATCTACCTCGACTAGACTTTCACTGCAAAGAATATAACAACCCAACATTCTCCCACTTGTTGTATTCTTTGTTGAAAAAGGAGATTCTTGAAATTTTGTTTACAGACCTAGGGAAACAATGCCCATTACCTCTCTTCACCAAGATATCTTCACAGCACTCATAGACTTGGTCAACGAGTCTGCTATGTTTTCCAACGTGTCTACTTTCTCTAGTAGCACCTTGTTGATTTCCACCATATCTCTTATGAAATGGTATTGTGCATCAATGTGCTTAGCATTCAAATGATAAGCAGGATTATTTACCAGAAATATGCACTTTGATTGTTGCAACTTACCTTCATATCTCTCTACTCAAACATGATTCCTAAACACAACCTTTGTATCCATACCACTTCTTTGCTTCCATGAGTGGTCTCCATGTATTCATCTTCTGTTGTTGACAAGGATACAACTGTATGTTGCTTACTCATCCAGCTTATTGCTCCATTGAACATCTTGAAGACATATACGGTGGTCGACCTCCATTGATCCAGATCTCCAACCTAGTCGATGTCGACAAAGCCATGTACATCTAATTTACCATTTTCACCTCCAGGTCTTCCTTGGTAGCATATAGTGTAGTTCTTTGTACCACACAAATACATTAATACTCTCTTGAAAGTTGTCCAGTGCTCCTTTCCAGGTGTCGACATGTACCTTCTCAACACTCCCACTACATGAGTGTTGAGGTCATTTCCCATTTCTGATTTTTCCTTTCCTGTTCTATTTTCCCAACTTCTTTTTTCCATTTATTTTCCCTCTTCTACACCTCCCCTTGTTTCCCTCTTTCTTATATTGTTTCTTCTCTTCCTTTCTAGTTAACATACTTAGTCAGATTTCAGTAATCAGTGGGTTGGTGGGTTGGCGAGTTGGTAGACCTTCATCTCCATCCACTTTGCCATGTCATAATTCCACTGCCACACTACACTTAGCCTTTTTTTCAACTTCGCGGGTTCAAGCCCTCATCCTCCAAGTTTCGTGATCTCCACTTTGCACCCAAAGTTCTGTGATCAACATTTTGACCATCAAATTTGTACCAGGTGTTGATCCCCTAAAATATTTTATCCCTTCTGCATGCAAGTCCAACCGACATCCTTTCCACACTTAACATTTTTTTGATCATCCATAATGGCGGGTTTGCGGGTTCCCGGGTTGGCGGGTTCATGAAAAACATCATATTCAAACTCACTCCCGTCCATCCCCACCATTCTCTTTCTTTTCCAAATATGCATTAAGTGTTGTTTAATGATAACAATTGTTGTGCAAGATCCGAAAAGATTTTCCTTAATGATGAAAGGCTCATGGAAATTACTCATTAAATTGCATTAAATATCCATTTGCCAAGGGATTAAATTATCATCATCTCTCCGAAAAAAAATTATTTGAGGTTATTATCTAGCTAAAGAAATACTCCCGTCAACCTATGGAAACATCATCTAGACAACATTTTTTTGGTGATACTTTAAGTATCTTTAGTCGTGAAGACCAGAACTTCCAGTGGTCAAGAGCATATTCATATTATTCCTCTCCTCCTGCAAAGAAATATGTAATTTGGGCATCTAGAATCGCTCGCGTTGGGTGTGTTCTTGAGTTTTTTGAAAGTAAAGAACTTGTTGCATGGTTTGTGGAGAAGTACGTGCCAATCCATAGAGTTATACAACTCCAAGATCATTCTTCGATTTCCCTTTCACTGCAAGTTTTCCGTAAGATGTTGAAGCTCCCAGAGTTGATGCTAACTTTCAAAGCAGAAGATTGTAGAGATTTTTTGAAGAAACATAACAATGGGCTTGACCTCCTTCCTGAATATTGGGAGAATCCTACGTCTATCCCATAAGACATAACCAGAATCCAGGTTGAGTCTTTCAAAAACCCCTATCGAGAAATTTCATGGTTGTTTACCAAGTTGACAGGTCAGGAAAGTACTCCTACTATCTCTTGCATGATTTTATATATTTTTTATTTTATAGTGAAAGAATAGACCATCTTTGACTGGGGAAAACAAGTTTCTATATAAATCTCATCCCATTTATCGCACTATAAAAAGGAAAAAAAATTATTTATGGTTTCTTATATGATATTCGTTATTGTGTATTGTTGTCAATTCCCAAATTTAACCATAAGTAAGATGGTGAATCGTGAAATAGATCCAGTTACATCCTTGTATCAGAAACTATGGAGACATAAGACCCCTCTTTATTTTTATGAAGTTTATAATGATTTTGTCTCAGTCTTCAAAATATTTTTCTTGGGCGAAAACACTTCAAGGATATTTGACCAGTCTAACATATTCTTAGAGAAAAAAGGAACAATAGAACAAATGAAGAATCACAGTGTCATAAGGATATTATGATCGAAAGAAAATCCTTATTTTCTCTTGTATCATGTATCTGAAAAAATATTCATTATAAAGGTGGCAAGGAAATATGACTTCTGGCTACTTTTTTCCATAGAAAAAGGAAAAAGCAATTTATCCCCTTGACATGGAAGATTGGAGATTTCATGTTCAGAAACATAAATAAAATTGATGAGTTTGCAAATCATTTCAACAATGTGAATTTAAAGTATGATGAAAATATAAAGGGCTTTGATCCTAACAAAATATTTGTAGAACATATGCTTTCGATGGCATTCAGTAATTCATTCATCCATAATATATTGAATGAATAAGAAGAAGGTAACAACCAAAGTACTCATGTACATAATGTTGGTGACCTAGAAACATTACTCAATACTAATGACTTTTATAAGAAAAACGGAAAAGGTCCCAGTGAAAGAATCACCCAATCTCCATTTGTTACTCCCAAGACTATCACATCCCAGAGAAATGCTCCAACGTCTCACCCAATTAGAAAGGTTGTCAATAGTAGTTCAAGTGGAGGGGGAGAGAAGAATCCTCCCCCTGGGAAAACTGAGAGTTCACATAAGCTCCTTGTGAGAAAGAAAATGAATAATTTAGTGCAAGAGGAAAATGATAATCTTATCTAAAATGACATCCAAAGTTTTTCTCTGGAGGACATGGAGCTAGAGGTATATATTGAGAAAATATTTCCCACAATGGAACAACCAGAAAATTGTTGGTTTTGGAGCCTGATTATCTTCCTAATTCATAGGTCTTTATTTTCAGCCGTGTTTATACCCCATGAACACTGTACACCCAGGAATACTATACACCCCTCCATGTGAGGGGGTTTCAGGGGGGGATTTCCCCCCCTGCAGGGTCCATGGGGTTCATCCCACTGGCTGGGGGGTCTGGGGGCAAGCGGGCCCCTGAAGGAAAAATTTCCTTGTAAAAGTATATTGTAATTTCATAGTAAATACGGACTGTTCATTATAAGGTTGTAGTTCATGTTAGGGTTTTTTTCCCTAGAAGGAAACCCTGTTTTATGAGGGAATTGTATTGTGGTTGTGTATCATTGTGAATATTGTATTATGAGAGAGGATATTGTGAGAGAAAGAAGAGGAAGTTGCAGCATGTGTGTTGTAGGTTGTATCCCTTCATTTGTTGGATAATAAAAAGGAAGGACCTAGAAATTTCTTTGGTTGACGTATCCCACACTGGGTGAACCACGTATATCTGTGTCTTTATTGTATTTTGTATCTTATGTGTTTTATTTCTACATCTGTCTTATTTTATTTCTCTCTGATCCTGTTTTTTCTAACAAAAATATGGCTCAACAAAATTCTTTATTGGAAGTCGTTGCAAATGAGACCTTTAGTGAAGAAGAGTCCTTCACTTTTCAAAGTGTTGTTTTTTATGAGTCTAAAAAGTTCATTTTAGAAAAAAGTGACCTGAAGAATAAAAAGGGAAAGTCTCACTCAGAGGTCGACCTGAAGGACATGCGACCGTCCCAAATTTCTAAAATCCACAAGGAAACCGGGGATGCTCTTGACGACTCTATTGATGGTCTGGAAGATGAAAATGCTAAGTTAAAATAAAGGATCAAAGAATTAGAAAATGATTTATGCCTCTTCCAATCCTGGAAAGTCCTTTGTCAATGGTTAAACCAACCACACATGCAATTAAGTTAAAATGATCTTCAAGTTTACTCACAACGATCTGAAGTTATGTAGAGAAAAAAATAAAAAAGAGAATGTCACTAGTAACAAAAGCATGGTAGGTATCAAAAAATGTTGTCTCTTTCGGCTAAAGGGCACATGATTTTCATGAGTATCTGCAAGTTGATTTAAAGAATGAAGAAGGTTTCTATGGTGATGGTGTCTTTCCATTTGGAATAAAAGTCTCAAACATGATAGAATTGAAAACAAGAGAAGAGGATATCCCTTCTCCAAGTCGAATTAAACAGTTAAATGCTTGTTGGAAAGAAAAGATCAAAAATTTGAATAACATTGTCCAAGCATGCAGCGAAGCCATAGTAAAAAGAGAAGAATTGTTCAAAAGACTCACAGAGATAGATCTGGAAGGGAGCACTGATGAGGTACAAGACCCTAAGTTAATTCTCAATTTAATGTTTATGACAAAGAAACAAGTTGAGATATTAAAAGGGTTATCAACTGAGAAAATTTATGGCATAATTGAATATAATGAAGAAGAAATAGATAATTGGAAAATCGATTATTCTGTAAAAAATCAATATATTGAGGAGGCAATACATGGAATTTCTCATGACTTAAGAGACTTGGAAGGAAAATTATTCAACATTAAAATCAGGCGTGAAATAAATGTTGCACCAATGAAAAACTTCATTGAAGATTGGTTTAAAAATGCAATTGACAAATTAACTAAAGAAGGCCAAGAAGTAGCAATTGAGACGGTTCCGATAACCGCCAATGAGGAAAATAAAAGGACAACAGAAAGAAAGTAAACGAGAGACATACCATATGTTGATGAAGGTTGGTTGTCATTTATGTCAACCCTTGAAGAAAGCCCTGTATCACAAAGGTTTGGGTAATGGACCCAATATTGTTTGATGTAAATATGACTCATTATTGTTTTGTCATGGTTGTGTTGGAAGCAATAATATAATTTCTATTGTTTGTAAGTTGCCTACACAGGGTCTCTAAATTTTCATTACTCGTCATGAGCATTGTCACTAAATGACACTTTTCACTTGTCGCTTTTTACATATCTTCTTTTCGATTTTTGTTTTCATGACTATAAGCATGAAAACTCGCAGCTAGAATTGACATTTTTTGTTTTGATTTGTGATTAAAGGAAGACTGCTCATGTAGTTTATTATAGAATTGTCATATTTTTGCTATGAACATTATTGTTCTCCTTGTTTATGACCCCTTCATTCTAAACATGCCTTGGTTTCATAAGTGAAAGACCTCCATTCATTAATATTCGATTGATTTTGATGAATTTTGATTCATGAAACTTTGAATTATTCAGATGTTATTTGATGCACTTACCTTTGTAATCAAACTATGAATGCACGTACTTTGGTTGTCAAAGTTATCTGATCCTAATACGTACCCAATGCCCAGGTGGCATACGAAATACAGCATGCCATTACTCTTCTACATGGTCTCAGGCTTCACGAAGTCGCTCACACACTTAGTGATTAACACCCTGCCCATCGTTTCAATTATCACAGCAAGCATTGGTAAGGCTCGGGGTTATGGCTCTATGGCTTTCTTCCAAACCCTACCTGTGTATTCTCTATTAATTACCAGTCTGTTCAACATGTCTCCAGTGGTAAGGGTCGAGCCAAATGGCATCCAAACCCTGCTATCATATGATAACGCCGGGGACGATTTAGAAAGGAACGGTTGCCATTTGTTCATCGAAAAATTTAAGGGTTTCAATATTCGAGTTGCCCAAGAGTTTGCCTTGACCTTCGATGGATGCAGGGCAAAGATAGGTGACGTGCAGTTAGAAGTAACAGAAGATTTCTTAAGCAAATCCACAGTTTTGCCAGCTGTCTAGCAAAATGGTTCAAGAATGCGAAAGTTGAAGAGGTCCCCTGGACTTTGATGTTCACCTCACGAAAAATTACTAGTTGCGATCGAGGTATGCTAGTCTCATCCTTAAAACCTAGGTGGAATGATCTACTTGCTATTGTGAAGAAATTCATTGCGTGTGAAGGAAGATTCGGATTAGTTTTCCTATATCATCTGCGCTTGCTTATGAGTTTCATTGGCTTCTCGTTGAATATGCCCTACTTCCTGCTTAGAAGTCTGTATAAGATGGGTAAACGATTTAGGAAGCAGAGGTCTAATTCGAGTTTATTTTACCATGGGCTCATTAAAATTATCCTTGTGCATGAGTTGCAATTACAAAATGATTGTTGGGATGCATTTATTTCACGAAATGGCTTTGGTAACAGTGAGTTGGGACAGGTAGATAAACCGGTCCTTGTTGAAACCCTTGTGAACACTACAGCCTCTCCTCCATCGCTCCTGCCCTGTGATCTTTCCCCTAATAATGAACCCTCGACCTACCCTGATGTCACTCGACAGGACAATCAACCAGGTTTGCATCCAAAGGATAGCACTAAAAATGTTATAAAACCTACAGGGAAGAAGCACAAGGGCAGTCTCGATGTTAATTTCAAGAATAAAAGCATTTGTCATTTGATTTCATGAAGTGTTCAAAATAAAATCAAACCCTGCGCAGACACAAACAACACGATTGAAGTAAGTGAAGACTCGAATTCAGAAATTGAGAAATTTTTGGCTGAAGAAGATCCTGTGTCATACGGGCTCTATCCTAACACACCCTATGACTATGTAAACAACCTACCTCCATGTCTAAAGGGTAACCCAGAATTCTTGGGCATTCAACTCTGTAATAAAACTACCTTTCATGTGGATGATTCTCCAACCCTTGATGCTGTCAGTGCCAATGCATAGTCCCTACAGCCACAGTGTGATGAGTGTCGATCGTGGATCGACAGGTACTATACTGATGTGTCTTTGCTACAGTCACGACTTAAATATTTAAAAGACCAAGTGGATTTGTTGACAAACGAGAACAATAGACTCCAATCCATAACCCAAGCAAAGGAGAAACGCCTAAAAACTACAGGATCTGTCATTTTCAAGAATGTAGAGGCAACAACAGCTATCGTAAACTCCAAGATTTCTTGATATGTTTTAATTCCATGATTTGAGGTATGATCTTTTTAAATTTTAGCATGATTTTGTCACTCTCAAGTTAGGATATACGATTTGATTGAATAGATTATATCTCTTATAAAGATTATTTTGTTTTGTTTATTGAATAAAATATGATTGTAGTTGCTATTATAACTAGCTACAAAATCACAAGATTTTGTAGCCAGTTAGAAAAATTTGAATTGTTTGATTTAACAATTGAAAACATATCTAAAATCTTCCCATTTTCATTTGTTTTCAGGAACCCATGATTTCCAAGGAGATATGAGGCACAGTTGAGATCTCCCAGCCATATCAACTTTGTGTTTTTAGTAAATAGATTAGGTTGTTGGTATTTTTATTCAGTGAAATCAGGGTGGTTGCATCCCCCATATTTTTGAAACAAACTTGATCTTATCAACAGGAAACGGTTGTGTTTCCTGAAATCTATATAAACCTATTATTTTGTAAACATTAGGCATCTTAGCCTGGGGCAAGACTATGGATTTTTCATTTACAGACTTGAATGGAATATAATACTCATCACAGCTTTAGCTTTTCCGTATTGTAGTTTTATTCAAGTCATGTTTATTTCAATTTGTAAATAGATTATGATTACTTTCGTTGTCATGGTTTACTACAAGTTGATAGAATAAAAGTTTATATATTATCCATGTTTCATGTTCCAGATTTAACACACAGTAATAATTCATTCAATTTGAATTAAGAGGTTTATCTCTAATTTCGATCAAACGTTTATACACAAGTTCTCACATGAAGAATTATCTTATTGTGGTTGCTTGTAAGATTATAAGATTATTGTGACTGCATCTGTTATATGTTATGTTGTTATGATTCAAACTTCATCATTGTTGCTTCACATTTATTAGCAGCAATTTCAGGATCTGTCGCAGGTTTACCTCGTCAGATAAGGTGACTGGATGCTACACATCGAACAGATATTGGATGCGACAACAGGTCAGCTTCTTATTTGATTTCATTAGCATAATAAATATAGAAGTTCCTTGTAGTTAAAACACTTTTTACCATCTGTTATTTCTTTTGTTTAATTAGACAGTTTGATATTCGATTTCTTTTATATAAACATTATAAGAAAACAAATCAAAAAGATTAAACAATAGCTTTACTATTGTTTAAAAAATCAATTTACATTCGATTTTCACGGATTTAGATTAAAATTCGTATTTTTTACATATTATATATATTAGAAATAGAATTATTTGTATGTATTGTGAATATGATAAGTAGAGTTATTTTATAAGTATTAATTAGTCAAACTACAGATGTATATTAGATGTATGTAAATTTGTTAGTGATTGTCATTTATTAGATCCTTGTTTTCCTTTAGTTATATTTTTTTTTTTTGCTTTCTTTAGGACTTAGATCAGCCAACGGAGCCGCTAAACCCATCAAATTGAATTAATCCAAACGGATTGGGTTAATTGGACAACCTTGGACCGGATTCACTCTTCCAGTTGATGAGCAGTTAATTTCGCCCGTCAACAAATGGCGCTAGAAGGAGGGCCTGAAAACTATTAATGGTACGAGGAGGTCGTAAGACTCCTCCCCCACCTACCCGCTCACCTATAGTAACTAGAAGTCATTTAGAGGACAAGATTGTCCCTCAAATAGCAACCACATCAAACGACGATCTACATATCACGGTTGAACCAGTAACTCCAAATCCTTCGGGTGGCGATATACAAGAGATTGTTCGTCAATCTCTCATAAGAACGCACAGTGCCCTATCCCATATAAGACAACCAAACATACCTTTGAATCAACCATTAGACTTCTCTGATATCAGAGAACAACTTGGAGGTACTGACCTTACCTTAAACCCTACAGATCCAATCCTCACTCCTGCAGCAGGAGGATCTGGTATTCCACCATCACCATCTCCTTCATCTCCTTCTTCTTCTGGAGAAGAATCCTCAGACGAAGGCAGTTCTTCATCCCAGCCTTCGACACCACCCACACATATGGCCAATGTGAAAAATCCTGCCAGACCCTGGCTTGACCAAGATGCAGTAACCATACCTGGGCCTCAGCATCCTTTACCCAAACACCCAGAGAAAAGGCTCCCTAAATTTGACCCGAACTCCAAACAAATCGCTGAAGATCACATCAAAAAGTTTATGTTAGCCATTAGACTCCACAGTGTTGAGCACGAAGACGTGGTCTGTATATTTCTTTCCTACACCTTTGAAGGCAATGCCTCTACCTGGTACTTTGCCCAACATCCCCACACCATCATGTCATGGGAGAAATTTGAATCCTGTTTCCTTGAGAATTTTGGAGACGACAAGTCTCCTGAAGTTCTATTCATGGAGCTTTCTAGTTTAAAAATGAACCCAAAATAAAATATCAAAGACTTTAATCAAAGGTTCCTCACACTAAAGAACCAAATCCCTACGGATTCGATGCCTGCCAAGAATCTTATAGTCGCATACTATACGAAATCCTTACATCAAAACATAGCCATTTGGGTAAAGAGATCCAAGAAAGCCACGTTGATAGAAGCCTTCGAAGAGTCCAGTCAAATTGAGAAAGACATTCTCAGTTTAAAAGACACTACTAGCAACAAGATAGAGACTAGTTCATCTTCCAAAAAGAAAATCAAAATCCTTCCTAAACCTTCCCAAAACAAAGCTCAACCTGAGAGTTCGGATTTAGAAAACTTACAGAAAGTCGTTCAAAAATTATCCAATCAAGTTATAGATTTGAAAAGATCGGCTGAAGAAGCTTCTTCGAGCAAAGGGCCTTACAAACCCCCTTTCAGGAAGCCTTTTCCCACCAACCGACCTAATTCAAATACTGAAGGCCTAAATCTAGAAAACCTGCAATTTGCTATTCAAACGATCCTAGAAGCACACGATAACTTGATTCCTCCTAAGATTCCTAAAGAAGTAGCTGAACAAGAGATGGTAGAAGATGATGAATCCTCTCCGAACATCTTCGGACATTTTTTGGATAGAATTTTTCAAGCTAATTTCGAAACAGTGCACCCTTACAATACTAGGAGTAAGACAGCAAATAAGCCTTCTTCTGAAATTACAACGACTTTGCCTCCAAAACAGTCTAAATCAATTGAGACTAAACAGAATTCAGTAAACCCAAGTTTAGATTATGATTTGGTTGAAGATCTATAAAATCTTAGGGCTACATTTTTGTTTACGAATTATTAAAATTCCCTTTTCTTTTGCAAAAAATGCTCCAGAATATTGCAGAGAACAGCAAAAATAGCAATCCAAACAGCAACAAAGGTGTTCAAAACAGCCCCAAAATTCCTCAGAAGGCCTCCGCCAAAACTAAATCCGAGCCTCATGATAAAAGAGACCTTCCTGTAAATAATGTAACAAATGTAGATAAACCAGTTTCAGAGGCTGCGAGTAAAAAGCAACAAACTTCCATTGTTAATAGTCGCAGAAATATCCCTCCATTTTTGTTAACTTTTGAAATTTTCAATAGGAATGTACATAACTGTATGGTAGATTCAGGTGCATCATCTAACGTAATGCCTTGGTCTGTCTGTCAAAAGATTAATGCCAAAGTTCAACCATCCAGCTTGATCGAACTAGTGTTAAAGTGATAGACGAATTAAAAAATGTGTTTATAAGATTGTCGTCTAATCCTAAAGTTCATCAAGTGATTGATATTATTGTTGTAGATATCCCAGAAGTTTATGGTATGTTTTTAAGTAGATATTGGTCAGAACAATTACATGGCTATTTTGCTATGGATTGGTTTCACTTGTGGCTGCCCGAGAATGGAAAGCCCAACAGAATCAAGGTAAATCGTGAACGTTATCTGAAGTTCATGGCGACTGATTTAAATGATCCCAATGAACCATTCACTCCTTCTACCAATTCACCGAAAATACAAGGTATGGATACTTTTTTCGACAATTTCATGGCTGAAACTTCTACCGTCACTGATCCGGAACAACAATCTCAAGTTATGACATGCACCCAGTCAACAGCCTTCTCTCGGTGGTCACATGCACCCGACGAAAATCAAATATGGTCTCTTTACTTTGATGGGTCAAAATCTAAGGAAGGAGCTGGTGCAGGTTGCATGCTCATCGATCCGGCAGGTAACAAGACTCTGATTGCTTTTTGGTTAGAATTCGAATGTAAAAACAACACGGCTGAATATGAGGCACTCCTGCAAGGCCTCGAAAAAGCATTAGATCTGAACATTCAAAATTTGAATGTCTTTGGTGATTCGAAAATCGTGGTTAGACAGGTAAAAAATTCTATCCACTATTTATCTCCACACCTTAAAAGCTATCAAACTGAGGTATGGAATTTGATGAACAATTTTTCTGCATTTAACATAAATTCTATTCCTAGATTGAATAATTCAGAAGTTGATTTGTTAGCTAACGTCGCTTCAAAACTTTTTCCTGCAGAAGGCTTATCTCCAAATGCATTTTTCATCGAACTATTCTTCAGACCGTCTGTCCCAGACAACATCACGAATTGGAGAGTCTTCGATGACGATCAACAAATTATAAGTCTTCTGCATATGGAAGAAACTTTCCAGGGTGCGGTGATCGACGAAGGAACCCATGACGAAAATCTTCGTGACTTTATGGTAATACCAGATCTGAGATCTCCAGAATCTTCATCAGACATGGTAAACTCTATCCTGAAATCTGTGGTTAGATTAGAAAAAATTTATGATCTTCACGACAAATTCAGAAAATCTACGAACTGTAAAATGAATAATTCTTCCTTGACGCATGAAAAAGTAAATTTGGGAACTAAATACAATCCACAGTGCATTAATTTAGGGTTGGGGTGTTCTAAGCAAGAAAAGGTAGCATCTATTAAGTTGTTTAAGGAATTCAAAGATGTTTTTTCCTGGATGTACGACGACCTAAAAACCTTTGATCCTAACATCATACAACACGTTATTCCCATGAAACCCCAAGCCCAACCTTTTCAACAAAAGCTAAGGAAAATGCACCCAAAACTCGAACCAACAGTCAAGAAGGAACTAAACAAACTCCTGAACACTAAGATAATTTTCCCACTTAGGCACACACAATGGGTCTCTAATCTTGTCCCTGTCAGAAAGAAGAGTGGTGAAATCCAACTATGTGTCGATTTCCGAAATCTTAACCGAGCGTCTGATAAAGACAACTACCTTGTCCCTCCCATGGAGCAGATCCTTCAACAAGCATCTGGTTCTGAAAGATTATCCTTGCTAGATGGTTTTTCAGGGTATAACCAAGTCCTTATGTCTCCTCCAGACCAACTCAAAACCACCTTCCACACTCCATGGGGCACCTACGCTTATAGAAAGATACCCTTTGGACTCATAAATGCCGATGCCACTTTTCAAAGAGCGATGGACATCTCTTTCCACAGCTTAATCAATCAATCTACAGTAGTTTACCTAGATGAGGTCAATGTCTTCTCGAAAAATAAACAAGATCATCTAGCTCATTTAAGATTCGTTCTACAGCGATGTCGTAAGTACGGCATTTCTTTGAATCCTAAAATATCCATCTTCGCAGTAGAACAAGGTAAGCTCCTCGGATTCATTGTATCGAGTGAAGGGATGATTATCGACCCTGAAAGAACTCAAGTCATTTTGAAACTTCCCCCTCCCTCGTCAAAAAAGTCCATGCAATCTTTCTTAGGTCAGATAAACTTTGTTAGGAGATTCATCCCCAGCTTTTCAGAAATGGTGAGACCATTACAAAACCTAATAAAAAAGGATGTACAGTACCATTGGGGACCTTTAGAAATGCAATCTTTTGATTCAATAAAAAAGGTCATAATAGACGCTCCTTCTCTAATGAGCCCCGACTTTTCGCAAGACTTCACCCTCTACACGTTTGCCTCTGCCCAATCCTATGTTGTTGTCCTAACTCAAAAGAACACTGAAAACAACGAAGTCTTGGTCGCCTTTATGAGTTCAGCTTTCAAAGGGGTGGAACTTAATTACCTAGTAGTAGATAAGCAAGCCTATGTTGTTTTCAAAGCAGTAAATGTTGATACTGAGAGGGGGGTGAATCAGTATCAAGTACAATTTAAAAATCTTTTCCAACTTATACTTAAACCATTCAATTATATCCAATGAGCAATGAACAATAGTATAAGAGTTACACCAATACACCACAATACACCATGCACAATATATGAGAAATAATCAATAGTTTTTGTTCAAGGGAAGT
>SNQJ01S0185382.1:13994-31048 GCA_010110895.2 Picea sitchensis | reverse complement strand
GACTTCTTTATATAGCTCTCCCTATCTCCTAGGAACCTTCTAGAGATCCTTCTCACATTTATTACATCCAATTACCATAGTGGGCCTGTATTAATATAGTGGACCTAGTCCACCTTACATTGAATGACCACATTCCCATATATTAAATGACTTCCACTAATAACACATAACTACATTCCCATTGGGTACCCCCCTAGGTACCCCATATTACCTCCCTAGGTATACCACATAGATGTTTTGGCTAGAAATACCCAACTGCGACCTTTTGTGAATTGAATATGGTCCTGGTCGGGATATCAACGTTCTCCAGCGCCCAACTAATCATATCATTGTAAGGCAAAAGTCTAGGCCTCATCGCTATCTTATGTAGCTCTTTTTGGGCAAAAAATTTGTATTTGGTAGCTAGGGCCTCCATCTCATCATCACCTGAGTCATCCAGGCAATTGACCAATTCATACTGTAGAATATTGAATACTTGCGTCCAGGATTTAACGACGTCTATGCTTATGGGCGAAGTGTCAGAAAGGATATCTGTGTTCTGTCTTGATCTTTCATCAATCACTTTAGTTTATTTTTGAGGAGCCATGGTATTGAGCCTCAGAAGACTTCTATCTGTCATAGGAAATGCACAAAGTTCATTACCTTGAAAACTTACTGCTCAGTAAAAATGCACAATGAAATTCGAAATTCAATATCCTTTTCCTTTAATTATATTGATTTACCAATACTTCTACTGACGAAGCATTTACTTTCCTTAATGAATAAGATTTAGGTGGTGGTCTAAGATCTCATTTGGAATGATTGTTGTAAATCAATTATTAATGTCATTAAATTTCAGGAAAATCACAGATGAAATTTGAATTTATTTGAGTCGTTATTCAACGAAGGATTAATTACGGGATAATCATCATTAATGTATCAGTTAATCACACTTATCGTTAAGTAAATTTCAAAATTTCAGATATTGGGATATCCTATAACGTTTCAAGGTATGATTTCCGAAACGCGAAATTGCGATGCAATTAGTTAATTTTAATAATGTTTAACCCTTTTAAATAATCATGATTGACCTAAGACAGTTTTGCGATTTCAGACACCGAGACTTTGATAATTTCTTGAGGCAGAATCCTAGAAACGCAAAATCGCGATATGATTAATTAACCATTAATAATTTAAAATCCTTCATTAATATGGTTTAAATACTTAAGACAATTTCATGATTTTGGATATAAGGATTTTGGAGTTACTACGTGTTGAACTGTTTGTATCACAAAAATCCAAAATCCAACATTTTGAAAACAACCGTTAGTGATTTGACTCTTTAATGAGTAGGCGGCTCCACAACGTTTAAGAGTTTATGATCATTCAATTAGGTGAAAGACTTCATCAACAGTGAGACTCAAGCACACATTGTTTTTATTTGAATGAGAATGAAATCTATTAAAGTCTAAAGTTTTATAATTATATATGTGTTCCAATATAGGCTCCATCTAGGGATCTTGTCTCCCTGTGAGACGTGGAAGAACAATAGACCAAGTAGCCTTTATTGGGTAAATGGAGTCATTATTGCATTTCTGAGAAACACATTCTGAAAAAGGACACACGAAAGGACTTTGGACTTCATCCATATCTCTGAAAACTTTTAAAACTTAATCATTCACTGATCTCGAGTTTAGGCTTATTAATGGACTCCTTTTCTTAAAACTGATTTTAGATTTTCCTGAGATAATCAAAATAATCTTAACCGATCTATCACACTTTGTTCAATTTTGTTCACATAAAGGGAAAGTAATTTTAATGTTTTAATCAAGGAGTCCCGTGCTTTCTTAGAATGTAGATATAGTTGAAGAGGAACTAGTTACTAGATTACATTATAATACATATATAACATCCTTGCAGATATCATAGACATTGCTTCACTGCCAATGAGCCTGTTCAGTACCTCAATGAAGTTATCTAATTCCCATATTGAATTTCCTTTCACCACTTCAATAAGTAGCTTTGCATTTAAATGCTGAGATGAGGGCAATCATTTAATGAATTTCCTTTCATCATCTCTTTTTTGGACTAGATGGGGGCAATCATTTTATGAATTTCCTTTCACCATCTGTATTATATTTTTAAAACATGAAGTGGGGGCAATCAATTTGTATATAATATACCATGGATGCTATCTATTTATAATTTATCAATAGAGGTCTGTTAACTCACTTTGATTACTTTGGAATAATACTCTTCTGACCTTCAAAACACCTTTGCTTATGTGGAGTTTTCACAGGGATCTTTTATTTTCCAGGGACTTTACTTGAGCGAAACTAATTAGTTTAAATCTGTTAGAAAAGATAAAGTAGTTAGGATTAGCCCAAACATACTTTCTTTCAGTTAAAGTTAGAGGAACCATAATGATTCTTTTCCTATTCTCATGTTGAAAACTTGTTTATGAGCTCTCATAGTTAAGGTGAAGTCCTTTTTCCTCCATGAATATCAAGAAAAGATATTTAGAATCACAAGAAAATCTAGCTTGAGGATAAGAGGGAAAAAAATAATGATGATTCAGATGTTCTATTATGCACATAATCACTCCCATGCGAGTTTGTTTATTGATTCTCACATTCTTTTCTTTAAGGTCTTTTTATTGCTTATTTTCTTATTATAAATTTTATTTCATTTTTTAAATTTTGATTTGATTTGATTTTTTAATTTTATTTTATCCAGAGAAAACTCTTGAGAATTAAACTGTAATTTCATATTCCTCTAGTTGTAGATTAGGTGACAATATTTGTACAGATGAAACCTCTATCATACCTAGTGATATCTCCTTGAAAATTTAACTTGGGTCAGTAGGGCAGAAGCTCATACCTTAGATTTCCTCTATATTTTCAACCAAATAAACTATATATTTATCACCTGTTTTGAGAGAAAGTCTATGTTTTGAAACGTGACCATCGATTTATGGTACAACTTATCTCTCGACTATCAACAAGTATCCTACAATTAAAATAAACATGAGAGCTGCCAGGAGATTCTGTAGATCGGAACTCTATGCATTACTTATTTTTATATTTTTGTTTTTATGAAATCGACAAACCTGCTTTTATTTCCAGTGAAAGTAAAGACTTACCGAAGAAATGAAAAATTGTAAACAAAAATGTGAAAATCAAACTGGTATGTACAATGGGAGTTTAGAATTTGGTTACTGCATGAAATGCTTCAGGTAATTCTTGTTGATAGAGGCGTTAAGGATTTTCCTATCGAGATTTTCTAACAAAAATGAATTCTTTCCCTTAGAAGCTGTGACCTTGAAAGGTCCACACCAGATATGGTCAAATTTTTCGTGCTTTCATGAGTCTTCCTTCCTGGCATCTCACTTTAAAACCATGTCACTAGAGAGAAATTCCCCATATTTAGATTTTTGGTCAAACATGGCTTTCATGTTATCCTGATATTTATGGAGTCTCTCATCCACTTCAGCCCTATTTTGCTGGACTTCATTCAATTGATTTATTCTTATGGTGATGTCATTTGACTCTTCCTTCACGTCCTGCTAGAGTTTCATTATGGGCAGAGCAAGATTTATGGAGAGAATCACATCAATATCATATACCATCTGAAAAGGGGACATTCTGATTGATTTCTTAGTGCCTATTCTATTAGCCCACAAAGCATATTTCAAATGCACATGCCAAGCTTTCTTATTTTTAGTCAACACTTTTTTAAATATGGTGATTATGCTCTTGTTCGAGGACTCAGCTAATCCATTGCCTTGAGGATAGTAGGTTGTGGAATGTCCTAGTACAATGTTGTAATTTTGACAAAAAATTACCATAGCCATGGATTTGAAAGCTTGGGCATTATCAGTGACTATCTTCCAAGGACAGCCGAATCTTGGTAAAATGTTCTCTTCTAAGAAACTGATCACCACTGTGTCTGTTTCATTTCATGTCAAAATGGCCTCCACCCATTTAGTGAAATATTCAGTAGTGGTCAAAATCCACTTATGCTATGTGCTTGAATGTGGGTGTATTTCACTGATCAAATCCAGACCCCATTATTGAAACAAAGCTTCTGTTTTGACTGGGACCAAAGGTAAGGTCGAAAGCTTTTTATTGCCTGAGAATAGTTGGAAGGGGTTACAGGCTCTGACTTTGGCATTCACATCAGTGAATAATTTTGGCCAATAATATCCAACTCTTAGGATTCTATAGGTCATTTCTCTCCAAGCATGATTCCCTCCACACACCCCTTTGTGAAACTCATTTATGACTCTCTCCATTTCAGATTCTACTAAATAGCTTAATAAAAATCCCAGAGGATCCTTCCAATATAGTTGGTTATCCATGATGCAATACTTTACTTGTTGCAACTTCAATGTTCTATCTTTGGAAGGGGTCATATCACTTGGGCACTACAGAGTCAGTATGTAAGAAACTATGTCTTTATACCAGGTAGAGGAAGAATTTTTTTCTTGGATCTCGGTTGTAGGTATAGTAACATCAAATTCATCTATGTCTGGAAAATATTCATAATCTTGTAGATGATTTATCCCAAGTGACCAGAAATTTGATTCGACTAATAATTTAGCCAAGCCCTGACCTTTGACAAGTTTGGTCAGTTTTACTTCTAGGTCAAATTCCTGAATCTTGTCTAACCATCTGCCCCTTTTTCCATCACTATCTGGTTGAACTAATATATCCTTGACATCGTTGGTTGGTACATAGGCAATTATCTTATAATGGAGCACATAATTCCTAAAATATTTGAGGGATTTTACCATTGCGTATGCTTGTTTTTCCAATATATCATATTTCAGTTCAACATCTCTGAGACTTTTACTAAAGAATTCTATTGGCTGCTCGAAACCTTCATCGCTTTTTTGTAAGAGCACAACCGCGATAATGTGTTCAGAGGTGAATGAGAAAATCAAGAATTCTTTCACATAATATGGGCTGGCCAACACCGGTGCTTCACCAATAACATTCTTGATGCATTTGAATAACGCTTTATATTCGATTGTCCATTTGACCTCGCTGTCCTTTTTGAGCATATCTGTAATCAATTTTACAATTTTAGTGAAGTTTGGGATGAATATTCTTAAATTTTTTTTTTTTCCTAAAAGTGAATGTATTTCCTTTATGTTCCTAGGAAGATTGATAGTATATATAGCTTCAACCCTTTTCGGGTTGATTTTGATTCCATCTGAAGATACTATATGGCCCAAGAGTTTACCTTCCTGCATTGCAAAGTGAGATTTCTTGGGATTCAGAGACAAACTGAATTTTCGACATTTCTCAAACGTCTGTTTGAGGTGTACCAGGTGCTCTGCATCAGATTTAGAAAACACGGTTAGATCATCAAGATAAGTGACAACAAACTTATCTCTTTCGCCGACAAAGGCGATGTCCATATCTCGTTGGAAAGTGGCTCCTGCGTTCATCAAACCGAATGGCATTTTATCATACATAAAGGTACCCCATGGGGTGGTGAATGCGTTATTTTCTTTATCATCCTCATGGACTGAAATTTGATTATAGCGTGAAAATCCATCAATCATAAACATTATGTTTGCTCCGACCACTTTTTCCAATATGTGATCCATTTTAGGTAATGGATAATTATTGTTGAAGGATGATCTGTTTAAGTTTCTGAAATCTACACACAGTCTGATTTCACCATTTTTCTTCCTGACAGGAACCATATTGGCTACCCACTCAGAATACCTGATTGAAACAATGATCTTTGCATCTAGGATATTTTTCACCTCCCTTTCTATCAGAGGAAGTAGTATAGGATTTATCTGTCTGAGCTTCTGCTTGAAAGGTTTAATGCCCTGTTTAAAGGGAATTTTATGTTCGATTATGATGGTGTCATAAGTTCTTAATTCATTTTAAGACCAGGCGAAAAAATACTTGTACTGCTTGAGTAACTCGACATATTTGATTTTCATTTATGGGGGAAGGTATTTAGATACTTTTACCAGCTTAGGATTTTCCTTGGTGCCTATATTACAATCTTCAACCTCTTCAGGTTGAGTCTGCAAAGTAGATTTTAAGGGAATGTCATCATGATCAAATAACCTTTCCAAAGGAAACAAACCTTTATGGATCTGATTATTTTTCAGTACCAACATGTGGTGATTAGCGATTTTATATTGGAACGCTTGAGGATGTTCACCTTCCTGCATGATCCAAGCAGGGTCATTCTGATTTTCCTAATCAATATGCATTTCAGAAAATTCGTCCACCATTTCTAAGAATGGCCTGATTTTCTCATCATCTTCAAAGACTTGCCAGTGTTGTACATTGTTTGTTATTGAGGGTTTGTGCCTCATTTCTATGTGATACTTTAGTTTGAGGACAATAGGAGGTACACACATTGTCACTGCTTTGGCCAATGAATCTGCCTGTTGATTTTCCATTCTAGGGATGTGATGAATATTAAATGATGAGAAAAAGTTCTCAATCAGATCATAGGCACAATTTCTGTATGACCTCAGCCTTGGGTGTTTGGCTTGATACTGTTTCTTTATCCTTTTTACAATCAATTCTTTATCACCATAAACTATCATATTTTCAATTTTCAACTTCTTGGCAGCCTCTAATCCTAAGACTAGGGCTTCGTATTCACATACATTATTGGTATAATCAATGTTCCATTGTAATCTATAGGAAAAGGGAATAATGAACTCGTCTTCGGGTGCCAAAAACAACACTCCAACTCCTTCTCCTTCACAAGATGAAGCACCATCGAATTACATTTTCCAAACTCCAACACTATTTACATTTTTATTTCTCTTTTCTCTTTTTTATTTTTTTGTACAACTTTCTTCTATACATTCATCTAAATCATCATCGAGAGATAATATACAGTTTCCTAAATCCTGATCGGTGACATAAACAAGGTAATTGTTTGGATTTTTCGGGTCACTTACAGTATATTCCAACCTTGTTTCTCGGTACAAGTGAGTGAACTGTCCGCCGAAGATTGGGATTGTAGCGTACGTCATGTCGAGTTGAAGGGATCCTCCAAGTTTGGCGCCCCAAGACCTGGATAACAACATGCCATACTTTGCAGGGATATCAGAAACAACCACATCCATTAGAATACTTTTTACACGAATCTGTGCAAGATTAACCACTAAATATTTAATCATACCCATACATTTAACTTTTCTCGAATCAAACGAATACAGATATCTGTATGGTATGGTAATTTCAAGGCCCAGTTTTTCCATAATAGCTTTGGGCATCACATTGTGGGAGGTTTCAGAGTCTAACATACAATTATGGAGCAAATGATCATGCACAGTCAGCGTGATGTAAAAAGGAGCAACAAAATATTTGGAATTTTCAAAATACGGACCAAACATTATAGTCGGTTTATCATCTTCTAAATTTATAACATCCGCATGACTTTGAATATCCGAAAAATGTATCATTTTGGCAATCTGTTTTCTATATGTAGGGTTTTTTTCTGGTTCAACCAGAGGTACATGGATATTGATTTTATTAATCTCGTTTTCTAGATTGAAACTCCCCATTGTCTTTTCGGCTTCTCTGGTTGGGATCTCTATCTCCATTTTTTCTGATTTATTAGTTTGTGTTGCTTTCATTTTGACTATCTTTGTTTTGACAGTTGTAATTTCCACTGCTTTTGTCTTGGTGGTCTGTGTTTCAACTGCTGATTGAGCTTCCTCATTCGCTTTACTTCTCGTCAAGATATTCTTCGGTTGGTAAGTTGTGAAATTTCTATCTCTAGGCCTTAAATTATCCTTCTATTGAAGCTCGACCATTATATTTTTGGTGATTCCTTGATAAGCAGAATCTTCTGTAATATTTATTCTATCATCATTAAACAAGTGTTCTTCACCTAAAGACCTTTCATAATCTTGCCTCGTCAAATGAGGTTCTTGATCATCATCGCTAAGATTATTCATTTCTTCCTCTAACTCCTCAAAGTTTCGCATGCCATCTCCTCCTACAAAAGTTTCATTTTTAAAAGGGGTTTGAATCTTTTGATCTTCATTTTTGATCTATCTTTGTTGCATTTGAGGGTTAGGATTTCTTTTGAAATATTTTCTAGCGAAGTGATCCGTTTTATATTGGTCCAGTTCCATCCTCGAGATTTTGTTTGATAATTCTTTAATTATTTTTTCCATGTCATCAATTTTGTCTTCTGCAGACCTCCCAGATCTGGAGGGTCCTGCTTATTCTCTAAATCGTCTGGTTTCTTTATTTTCCATTTCGACTTTAGCTTTAAACTTTCCCGATTCCATCATATTTGACTCAATTTCTATAACATCATCCTTCATTCTTGTGAGGTATTCATATCTCCTTTCCCTCAATAGTAAGGCAAAGTTAGGTTCAAAAGCCCCGACGAAAGGCACTTTTGCTGCAGGTTGGGAAGGTTTAACCTCAACTGGAATTTTGTTATATAGTTTATTAAATATCTTAGTGAACTCGAGAATTGTCTCTGAATTTTTATTTCTTAAAGCTTCAAACTCAGTTAGATAATAAAGGTGATCTTTCCTCTCTCCCCATTGTTTGAGAAAGGCATTTTCTAACTCGTCATATGTTCTTATAGAACCTACCGAAAACCCTCAGAACCAGGTTCTCACATGTCCTTCAAAAGTTTGAACAAGGAGCCTTGAATAAACATCCTCGTGCTCAAGGCCAAGGATATCAATGAATTGATAAAAAAAAATCACGTGTTCAGTGGCCGATAAGTATCCCTCTCCTGTGAACTTTGGCAGGTTTTTCATATAGTTTTCGAGTAAATCATGGAGGGGAACTGGGAGGACTAAAGGAGCATACCTAGAATCTACTTTAGTTAAGATTCTAGGAGGTGGGGGTGGTCCTTGACCTACTCCTCCTCCTCCTCCAACACCAAATCCTCCTCCACCTCCTCCAACACCAAATCCTCCTCCACCTCCTCCACCTCCGGCACCACCGCCTCCGACACCACCTCCTTCGACAACAACCATTGATAATCTAGGGGATGCAACTTGGAGATTATAGAGAGTATTTTCAAAGATGTGTAGTGACCTTCTGACTACTTCGGGATGAAGACAAAGGGGTTATGGGAATTGATCGTCAAGAGATATAAAATTGGAAAAGGGGGTAAAAGAGAGATGAGGACTAGGTTCTTCAGACTTGCAAGATATATAAACGGGAGATCCAACAGGAGTCAAATCAAAGTGTAACATACATTCTTTGAAACTTCAGGAAGTTGGAAACTTTATTTCTGGGGCTGATGGAATATCAATAAAAGCATGTATCAAGATGGGTCTTTTACCTTTATTAGCAAAGGAGGCAATTGAATCAGTTTTGTCTTTTGTCTCGAGTAAAACCAACTCGAGGTTTATGATTTCAGCTTCAACTCTATCGGCCAATGTTTCTTTGAAAAGGATTTGGGTGGAACCTTCTTGCGGAGTTAACTGTTTAGGTGTAGCCTTAACATTAGACTGTGTAGATTTGAGTTGGTAAACCTTACTTGTGGATGCAATGGTCTGCTTGAGGTATCCCCTTGGTTTTAATTTTTTTTCAGGCTTAGATACAAGCGTGGTTTGCTTATCGTTTGGGTTTTTTCTAGTATTCCTTCGACTGAATGCCAGCTTATTAGTGGTGGAGTTGCCAAGTGAAAATTAAAATTAGCCTTAATACTGTATTCAATATTTGTTCACTATCAAAGAGAGAAACTTACCATGTCGTTCTCCCAGGGAAAAATAACTTGGTTTTTCTGTCCCCGACAACAACGCCAAAAAGATGTTGTTCCTAAGATTAAACTTAAGGCTCAAAGCATAATGTCAGGCATCAGAAATTTAAGGAATGATTTTTTTTAAGAGTACTTTTTCTTCCGTTAGTTAAGTAATAATTTAAATCTTCAAATGAAATTAATAGCTGAACATAACAGACCGTGTTTCGTCGTCTGAGTCAATTAGTCAAATTGAGTGGTGATGGAGAAAATTGCAAAACTATTAAACAAACTAAGGAATCAATGACAAAATAATATTACCTTGTTTATAGTAGAAGAAAAAGTGGAATGCACTCCTGAAAGGATATATGATATACTTATCCAATTAGCTTGTAGGTCTTACATTTGTTGATAGCAAATATAGAGGAAAAACTGCTTGCTTATCAAATAACTAAATGAAATATGATTACAGTAGATGTTATACTAAATTGCAATCATTCACTTATAAAGGAGTAACATAAAGAAATATAGAAATATGAAATACAAGAAGAACACATAACTCAAACTGCACAAAATTTGGAATCCCTGTCTGCGCATGTATTAATACTCACAAATGATGTGTTTTCTTAGCTATAATATGACAAGAAGCAACCTTTGTTCATTCTTATAAATTTGTATTTATACAAAAGGTTCTCAACCCTAAACAGTTGGAATTCTCCTTATTTCTAAAATAGTAAAGGTTACAAAATGTGAAATCTGAAACACTTTGTCATGTTGGCAGAGGCATTTTTCTTCCCTGTTGTCTAGCTCAGAAACAGATAGTCTCTAATCATGATCTGTATATAAGATGTGTATAGATTACCTCATTGGTTCTTGACAGTGCTGCCTTTTCCTTGCTCGATACATTTAACACATTTTCTCACAAATTGTACCACCGGCTTGGAGGGTTCTGTTAAGTCATTTGCCTCAAAAGCATATAATTTATTTTCTAATTGAGGCAATCTATTTTCCATTCTCCTATCTTCTAAAGCTATAAATTGTAGCTGCAAACTGGGCTTCACTAACCATCTATTTATCTCAATAATATCAATCTTCTTTAATTGTAAGACTTCATCCTGAGCCTCTTCCATGTTTGTCTTAATGTTAAGTTGATGCTTCTTTATATCAACTTGTCCTAGTACTTCATAGATACTATCTTTTCCGCAGCCTAATGACTCTTTCTCGAGTGAATGAAAATATTCTTCACAAGCCTCCACTACTTATTTTTCATCTAAGCTTACCTTCGCTTGCAGCTGTCTGACTAATTCATTTCTTGTCTGTGACTTTTTCTACATCTCATCAAGATTGGATTTGAGCTGCTAGATTTCATGTCTATCACTGGATCTAATCTTCTCAAAATAATTGTTGATATCACTCCTGAAATTATTTTCCACCGTTTTCACCTGATTATTCAATTGGTTTTTCAACATATCTTTCTGCTTCAACTTATTTTTCAGGTTGCTCACTGAAAACTAGTTTGCTGTCACAAAATATCCTAGAGAGAATGCGACCTCTATAGCAAAGTCTTCTTCATCTAAGGCCTTCCCATCTAATAGCACCCTATGCTTCTTGACAGTCACACCATCCTTTTGGTGTGTTTCTCTTCTTACTACCACCCTTCTTTTATTACTGAAGAATAATTTCGAAGGAGGCATCTCTTCTGCTGAAATGGGTGTAAGGTCTCCTATGAATAGAACTTCAGACATCAGGTTCCCTCTACTAAATTATAGAGGTGTGATAGATTGGATAGGACTACCTATCTTAGTGGATGGCTGCTTCCCGGCTATGTCAGTTGTTGGTTTATCCGGTGTGGACTGTGGCTTTTCTTCTGCCTTCTTTATCAAGGCCTCAGTTTCCTCCAAATTTTCTTGGGCATCCTATCCACTAGAGATCCCTGTTTCTAACCCTTTCGTCTACATTTTTTGTGTGGAAGGAGGCATCAAGGTTTCCCCTTGCAACTTCAGGGAGGATATTTCTCCTATGCTTCTGGAAGTTATAAAACTCGACCAATTTATCCAGCGCTAGAGTTTGAACTTGGTTCAAGACCTCCTGATAGGACCTTGCTCCTTGGAATATTTCTCTTGAGGAGAATCATCATGTTCATATATTTTCAAGTTGTAGAGGGCCATGTGATTACCTACGATCTTCTGCAGATAATGCTTCTTAACTTCAATATTGACCAACTTGATTTCTTCCAGGGCCATGGCTTCTAATTTCGAATGGCCAAAGTCTAGCAGAGAAAATATACCAATTTTCATGGGAAAAATGACCCATACCCTCTTTTGTATTTCTTTTAGCTCCTTTCTAATTCCCCCATGCACAGTTGGATGTGCTACGTCGCGACACACCAATCGATCTAGTAAAAATTGAGGCAGAGCATGTGGAGGAACCAAACAACCGAAAACCCTAATATAGGAGAAATGCTCTTCAACGTACCAGTCTGCTATCTTGCCTAGATTTTTCACAATTTTGTTAGAAATCCTGGGAGGTGGGTAACGATATATAGTGGTATGCATCGACACCACCACCCGGTTGTAGATTTCATAGAAAAATTCTTTCACCTTGTCCTCCTAAAGTATCGAATGATAAATATGTATGGGTTCAACACTAGTTGGAGTCCAAATCCAACCCATAAGAGGAAAAGGTGTCATAAAACAGATGACATCCATGATATAAGCCAACATGAAAAATTGGGCCGGTTTCCCCTTGGCTTATAGTGACTGATATCTTGTAATCTCTTTTACCAAACTATCTGACAATATCTTGGCCCAATCAAAAGAATATCCCTCTGCTACTGTGTGCATAATAGGCACCTACGGTAAAAATAAATGGGTTGTGTGTTCCTTCCCATAGAGTCTACACATCATCATTGCTATATACATTAGGTGAGGTTCTAGTGCAGAAACTGTGTATACGCCATGAGAATTAACTCGAAACTTCTCAGGGCGAGAGTACCAATCCTTAATTAAATTGGGAATGTTTTTTCCATATTGGGCACATTCCTTCTTGTCAAAGTCTACTAGGAAATTGGCATTGTAAATGAAATTTGGTGCTGTAGACAATTTGTACATCACCTGTAGATGTTCTGGCTGGAAAGACCCAACTGTGACCTTTTGTGAATTGAAGATGGTCCTGGTCGGGATATCAACATTCTCCAATGCCCAACTGATCATATCATTGTAAATCAAGAGTCTTGGCCTCGTCGCTATCTTATGTAGATCTGATTGGGCAACAATTTTGTATTTGGTAGCTAGGGCCTCCATCTCATCATCACCTGAGTCGTCTGGGAAATTGACCAATTCATACTGTAGAATATTGAATACTTGCAACTAAGATTTAATAACGTCTATGCTTCTGGGCAAAGTGTCAGAAAGGATATCTGTGTTCTGGCTTGATCCCACACCAGGCACTTTAGTTTATTTTCAAGGAGCCATGGTATCAGGCCTCAGAACTCTGCTATCTATCACAGGAAATGCACAAAGTTCATTACCTTGAAAACTTACTGCTCAGTAAAATGCACAATGAAATTCGAAATTCAATATCCTTTTCCTTTAATTATATTGATTTACCAATACTTCTACTGACGAAGCATTTAATTTCCTTAATGAATAAGATTTAGGAAGTGGTCTAAGATCTCATTTGGAATGATTGTTGTAAATCAATTATTAATGTCATTAAATTTCTGGAAAAGCACAGATGAAATTTGAATTGATTTGAGTCATTATTCAACGAAGGATTAATTACGGGGTAATCATCATTAATGTATCAGTTAATCTCACTTATTGTTAAGTAAATTTCAGAATTTCAGATATTGAGATATCCTATAACGTTTCAAGGTATGACTTTCTAAACGCGAAATCGCGATGTGATTAGTTAATTTTAATCATGTTTAACCCTTTTAAATAATTGTGATTAACCTAAGATAGTTTCACGATTTCAGACATCGGGACTTTGATAATTGCTCGAGGCAGGATCCCCGAAACGCGAAATCACGATATGATTAATTAACCATTAATCATTTTTAATCCTTAATTAATCAGGTTTGAATTCTTAAGATAGTTTGGCAATTTCGGATATCGGGATTTTGGAGTTACTACATGTTGAATTGTCTGTATCACAAAACTCCGGAACTCGACATTTCAAAAACAACCGTTAGTGATTTGAATCTTTAATGAGTAGGAATATCCATAACATTTAAGAGTTTAAGATCATTTGATTAGGTGAAATACTTCATCAATGACGAGACTCAAGTGCACATTGCTTTTATTTGAACGAGAATGAAATCTATTAAATTCTAAAGTTTTATAATTATATATGTGTTCCAACAGAGTGAGCGAAAGATCATAGCCACATCGAGGGCCTTTTCCACTGTTCTCTCATTACAACATAATCAAGTGGATAAGTTAATGGAAGAATACTCAGGTATCTTCTCCTCTCCTACTGGGGTACCTATGCACTTCCAGGTCAAGCATCCCATTGATCTGACCCCAGGCGCACCGCTACCCAATGGGCCAGTCTACCATCACTGTCTGTTAGAAAACAAGGAGATCAAGAGGCAGATCCAAGAACTTCTCCACAAGGGGCACATCCATCCTATATCATCGCCTTGTGGGAGCCCAATCATGTTGGTGCAGAAGAAAGATGAGACCTGGTGACTTTGCATTGATTACTGGGCTCTGAATAAAATCACAGTTCAAAACCGGTACACGATTCCCCGAATTGACGAACTCCTTGATCAAATCATAGGGGCCAAATAATTCAGTAAGATTTATCCGAGGTCTGGCTACCACCCAGTCCCAATAGAATAGACAGATGTATGGAAGACTACCTTCAAGTCAAAAGAATGTCTTTTTGAATGGCTGGTCATGCCCTTTGGTTTGACAAATGGTCCAATTTTTTTTATGAGGATGATGGAAGATATCCTACGACCTTTCACCAATACGTTTGTAGTGGTGTATCTGGATGACATCCTCATCTACAAAAAGACTTGGGTGGAACAATTGCAACATATTCAACAGGTTCTGCATACCCTGCGACAACACAAACTATATGTAAACTTGGAAAAATGCTCCTTCGGCATGGATAATGTCCATTACTTAGGCTACATCATTGATCAACATGGTCTGCATGTGGATCCAACGAATATCTAGGTCATCTGTGCCTGGCCAAAATCAACCACACTCACTAAACTTCAGAGCTTCTTAGGCCTCACCAATTTCTATCGCAGGTTCGTGCTGGGATTCTCTCATATCGCATGGGCCCTCAACTAAGTAACTAGGGGTGACGGTAAGGAAAATTTGGTGTGGGGCATGTTCCAAAAAAAATCCTTCGATGACTTGAAGAAGCATTTGTGCTCATCCCTGGTACTTTCACTATCGGACTTGCAACATCCCTTTGCGATTGAGACAAATGCTTCAGACTATGCTGTGGGCACTGTTCTCACTCAACACGTCCACCCTGTGGCATATCATAGTGAGACACTATCATATGATGTTCGTAAGTACCCTACTTACGACAAAAAAATGTAATCCATTGTGCAAGACTGTCGCCAATGGAGACATTACATTCTTGGGAAGGAGACAGTCATCCACGTTGATCACAAGCCACTACATTTCAGGCAAACCCAAGGAAAATTGCAGAATGACTGCCATCACAAGTGGTCAACAAACTTACAACAGTTCCACCTCAACATCAAGTATAAAACAAGAAGAACCAACTGAGTTGCTGACTACCTTAGTCAACCTCCATTTGCGACACTCACCACAGTGCTAGACTCTTGCGGCCACAAGACCTCCGGATGGCACCACCTCTTCGAGACAGACCCTGACTTCTTCACCACCTACCAAATGTTGGGTGCCAACTCAATGGTTTCTAATTTCCATCTTCAAGACTGGATGTTGTGTTGTCTAGCCAATCTCTACGTTCCATCAAGCGAGCACACAAAGATTATTTGGGAAGCTCACTATAGTTGGGTGGTAGGACACTTTGGCATCGAAAAGACAGTGGAAATTCTTCAAAAACATTTTTACTAGATGAAACTTTGACAGGATGTTGGCAAGTATATCAGATCCTACACCGCCCGCGCTATTTCCAAACTGACCACTAAGAAACAGGGCCTGTACACCCCTTTGGCTACACTTAACAGACTGCAGGAATCCATCTCAATGGACTACATGTCAGACCTCTCGTCCACCAAGAGGGGAAATGACTGTTTTTTATGGTTGTTGATTGCTTTTCCAAGATGGCAATTCTAGCCGCCTGCAAGAAGAACATCACAACATAAGCCACTTCCAAGCTATTCTTTGAACGAGTATGGGTACATTTTGGGATCCCACAAACCATTATCTCAGACCGTGACAGTCGGTTCCTCAACTCATTCCGGTCGAGCCTCTAGTCACTACTGGATACCAGGCTCACCAAATATACTTCCTTCCACCCCCAGATAGATGGCCAAACTGAGATCGTCAATCAGATGATCATACATATCTTGTTCATGTACAATTCAAAACAACTCCACAAATGGGATGAGAGTCTTCCCTATGTCTAGTATAACTACAACCGAGCCTTGCATATCTCAGCTGGCCACAATGTTAAGAACCAAATATCAATATAGCATAGAAAAACCTTAGAACAAGTACTCAACGCCTTGAAAAAGAGAGAATTTAAGATAATAAGCCTCTTCGAGGGGGAAAACTCCTTTTACCCCACATAAATGTTCAAGTACAAGATGATTCCAAATGAAATTGTCTCCTTGGTATATATAGGAGACTAGGAGGTATAATTACATCTAATGGAATAAAGCTTACACAAATAAAATAACATTACTAATGTAATATGCCCCAATTAAGGGGTAATGAGCCAATATTAGGGATTAACATGCCCCTCCCCTTGAGACAAGTGTTGTCTGCAATGCTTCAGTAACTCTAGATGCTTCTGTATAAAAGACTCATCTTCCCAAGTGGAATCTTCAGCCTGTATTTTCCTCCATTTAATAAGATACTCTGAAATGGATCTATTCCTCAACTGGCAAATTCTTATGTCAGTGATAGCTTCAGGATCCAATATGATTTTTCCTTCCTCATCAAGTTCTGACATTATAGTTTGAACTGGGATCTTGTCGCGTATAACCTTCTTTAAGCATGAAACATGGAAAACTAGGTGTATTCTTGAAGATGCAGGCAACTCCAATTTGTATGCCATAGTGCCAATCTTTTGCAACACCTTATAAGGGCCATAATACTTTGTTGATAATTTATTATCCTTCTTGGCTTGCTTGAGGGACATATGTTTGTATGGTTGTAGTCTTAAAAACACCCAATCCCCTA